>WOGP01007619.1:0-11353 GCA_015342065.1 Leptinotarsa undecemlineata
CATACATCCATAGGACGTTTTTTCCTTAAAATGGGTCTAAGAATTACCTCCTTAAATATTAGCATGTGTTTAAGGAACACCCTGTATATGCTTAACAGTAGGATTTCTGACTGACCACTGTCAACTGAGGAAACACCTCCATAATATGGGGCTAGTGGACTCACCTCTACGCAGGATGTATGTACAGGTAGGTGAAACTGTCTGGCATATCCTATGCAAGTGTCCGGAGTTATCGTCAAAAAGAGAGTGTGTGTTTGGCCAGTCTTGGCCTACACCTGCCGATATGAAGGAGATGTCTTCCAGTGACGTTTCTGGAAAGCATAAGATGGACGATGACGTAGGAGGACAACTCCTCGGGAGTTGGGTTACATGTGGCCTAAGAGATGTGGGTCTACACTCACCCTCCCTACTCTAAAGATACAGAGGGGTCCGTTCAAAGAACTATAGTAGAAAAATTGACCGATAATTCTACCTCTAACCACACCAAACATTAATACTCAATCGTCTTTGAGGATTGTGGGGATGGACTAGAAATGGATTAGGTCTACTCCGAAAATGGAAATGTTTTCTATTATACATCCCTCATCGCTCAGTGTAATATTTCTATAGAAGTTTGGATATTGTCTGCATTTATTCACAAACCGCCGACGAAACCCCAATCGTCTCTCAGGGTCACAAAGTTCTAGTGTTTGCCCTGGTCTTAACTTATAAGAATGAATCTTATGTTTGAAGGTGATTGACAGTGTTTCATGATGAGTTTGATCAGTTCGGACTTCCATTGTCTAATAATATATAAAATGATTTAAAATGCTTAAAAGAACCAATACAAATCGAAAATTCAAAAGAATAGCTGAAAATAACAATTATATTGTGTGAAACTAACCTGAAATGAAGCTACAGTGAAATAAATTACAATGTAAAAAAATTGAAAAATCAAATAAAAAATAAAGAGATTCCAAACCAAGTTACTTCACGACGTTTTGATTGTTGGTATCCATAGTCATCTTCAGATGATCAGCCGTCACCTGATATAGTCTTCAAAGTAATTTTGTCTGTCTGTCTTCCTTAAATCCTTCATGAAAACTTTTTGTGAATAACAAGAGATCCTTGCAGTTATATTGTATAACTCAATAATACCACGAGATATTCAAAAGATTTGTTTATCGTAATATCCATGACAAGAAATATCCAAGAACAAATTGAAACCCAGATATGGAAGAGACCGATTTGGTAATTGATCAAACCTCAAATTGAAAAATTGAACTAAGCCAGATTACTGGAGTTTCTTTCCAACACCAAACCATTATTTTAGAGGACACGTGTTTCCATCACCATGTGATCATCTGTTTATTCTTCCTCTTGAAGATGACCACTTGGTGATCGAAACAGTGTTGGGATGAAACTACAGCAATATTCATTACTACATCAAAGGTTCCAAATAGGGCATCACAAATTGTTGAGACAAGAGTTTTACACCAGAGAAATGAAAAAGAAGAGTTCTGCATGTAGTGCATTATATTTGTTTTGGTCAATAAACAATACCCCTTCCTTATTTTCGAGAGAAAAACTTTCGCATTGAATACATCAACCGTATTTCGCTGACAGTCAAATATTAATGAAACAATCCTAAATTTGCTTAATGATATGAATATTATTTCAATGAATCTAACCTCCAAAAAAAAACTACAAAAAAGCTGATATTTCTCTCATCGTCAGACTCGTTCATCAGTAAAGATGGCATTCACTAGTTGTGCGTCAGAGTGTGTTGGGAAACCCAGTCGAACCAATTACGTTCAGGAATCGATGTTTTTTTACCGTAAATAATAACTGATCATCATGGTGGGCCAATAAATGAAAAATTATTTAAAGTATTTTCGCATAATCGAAATCTGATAACAAATAAATACGAATGTGGGCTGTAATTTTTCATATTCGACTCTAGCTTCTTCGGTAGAATTCAGACGAAAATCAAGCAATATGAGAACTACTTATTGATACCTTCAATAAATCATGATGATTAAGGAGTATGGTCTTGTCAAGAATACATCAACTTTGAATAAGTGCTACTATGTTTTTCTCTGTGGTGATTAATTTCGCATTAAACCTTCCGGCATTCGGAGACCTTCATTGTAGTATTCTTCAATTGAAATTATTTGCTAACCCATTCATCTCGCAGGTGGATTTGTCAAAATTTCAATTTTATGACCATCTGAGGTCAAATAATGAAATAATCGTGATGTCAAGTATGCCATTGAGTATTTTTATAGGAAAGTCGATATTCATTCTGTAGAAGTTCATATCAAATATAAGATAAAAAATAATGTCTGTTTAATTTTTACCAAGATTTTCATTTGTTACTACCGACTTAGGTTTATTATTCGGTTTATTCTCAAGTGAACTGACGCATTTCGACAAACAAATTGTCAAATACACAAGTATACAGTCAATGTCCTTTAGGTACCTGCACTAGGTACCTGAAATAACAAAAATGTCACCTGAATTATCGATACCTCATCTGGGATATCAAGACAATCATTATTTAACTTATATAACATTGATCCAAAAACTCTACTTGTGAATTGCAATAAATAGCAATGGATTCTAAACTATTTGTCAAAATTCACAAATTCAAAAGTGGAGTCCTGCATAGTTCTAGTTGGTCATTGAGGATTTTCAAATTGGGGTTTTTATTTACTTCATTTATTTTCAATAACGTGACCATGTGTTTGTTGTCAGTAGAAAAATCAGCTAATCACAGAATGAATAAAGAAAATATGAAAATTGTGCAATAGGGAAAGGGAGATGAATTTGTTGGATGCATTAGGAATAAATGAATTTACCAATGATCAACTAAAACTTAGTACCTTTTTTTTAATTTTGGTATTTGGAGTAATCAATAGTCAGTAATTTTGATATGTTATTGAAGGGGAGAAGAGATACATTTGTTGGAAACATTGAAAATAAATAAATTGAATAAAACACTCAATTTCAAAACCTTCAATGACCTACTACAACTATGCAGCTTTCATTTTAAATTTTGACAACTAGTTTAGGATCCATTTGTATTTGGAGCAATCAATTGTCAGTATTTTTTATAGGTTACTGAAGGAAAGGGGAAATGAATGTGTTGGAAGAATTAGAAATAAATAAGTTGTATAAAAACCCCAATTTCAAAACTAGACTATGGAAAATAAAATAATAAATGGAATAAAACACCCAATTTCAAAACACTCAATGACCAACTAAAACTATGCAGCTTTCTTTTTTTTTAATTTTGACTACCATTGGTATTTGGAGCAATCCAAAATTAATGTTTTTGAATCAATAGTCAGTAATTTTGATATATTATTGAAGGAGAGGAGAAATGTATTTGTTGGAAGCATAAATGGAATAAAACACCCAATTTCAGAACCCTCAATGACCAACTAGAACCATGCAGCTTTCTTTTTTTGAATTTTTTCTACCAGTTTAGGATCCATTGGTATTTGGAGCAATCCAAAAGTTGTGTTTTTGGATCAGTAGTCAGTAATTTTGATATGTTATTGAAGGAGAGGGAAGATGAATTTGTTGGAAGCATTGAAGATAAATAAATGAAATAAAAATCCAATTTCCAAACCCTCAGTAACCAACTAGAACTATGCAGCTTTCTCTTTTTTTTCAATTTTTACTACTAGTTTGGGATCAATTGGTATTTGGAACAATTCAAAAGTAGAGTTTTCTGATCAAAAGCCAGGAATTTTATTGAAAGGAATGTTATTGAAAGAGAGGAGAGATGCATTTGTTGGAAGCATTGGAAATAAATAAATGGAATAAAAAAACAATTTCAAAACCCTCAATGACCAACAATAACTATGCAGTTTTCATTTTTAATTTTGATATCTAGTTTAGGATCCATTGGTATTTGGAGCAATCCAAAAGTAGTGTTTTTGGATCAAGAGTCAGTAATTTTGATATATTATTAACGGAGAGGAGAGATGCATTTGTTGAAAGTGTTGGAAATAAATAAATGGGATAAAAACACAATTTTAGAACCTTCAATGACAAACTAGAACTATGCAGCTTTCTTTTAAAATGTTAACAACTAGTTCAGGTTCCATTGGTATCTGGAACAATCTAAAAGTAGTGATTTTGGATTGATAGTCAGTAATTTTGGTAAGTTATTGAAGAAAAGGAGAGATGCATTTGTAGGAAGCATTGGAAATGAATAAAGGGAATGAAAAGCCCAATTGCATTACCCTCAATGACCAACTAGAACTATGCAGCTTTACTTTTTTGAATTTTGACAACTAGTTTAGGATCCATTGGTACTCGGAGCAATCCAAAAGTAGTGTTTTGGATCAATAGTCAGTAATTTTGATTTGTTACGTCAGATAATGTATCATTGTATATTTATGAATTTGAATTGAAGGGGTTATATTTTTAGGAGTGATTAATTTTTGGGAAAGAAGGTTTTTGGCTTTCTACTACTCCATCTTGATACCAAAAAAAAAGGGAAGATTCCCTTTTCCTTTTTTTGTATCAAGATGGAGTAGTAGAAATCCAAAAATTTTCTTTCTTATTTAAGAATTTGTTCGTCAAAATGCGTCAGTTCATTTGAGAATGTTTGATATACCGAAAGCGATCATAACTAATAACATTTGGAGTAGAAATTAGACAGAAGTGATTTTCTTTATCCTATATGTTTTTGGAATGATGAGCATCTGAGATAACCTCTTCCTAGAAATATTCCTTAGACAATTCAGAATAAAGTTGCTATTAGTTTGTTCTTGTATAGGGAGCTGTCAATATCTGGTTGAAGAGTTTATTGTCAGTTCATTTCTCAATTTTGTCAATTTGTCCACTATACTGGTGTCCAGTAGGAGTCCTAATACAATGTCATTAATAAAATTTCTCAATAATTCCTATATGCTAGGCAGTTTGTGATTTTATGAATTGGCATACGATGGAATAAAAGTGCCTATGTGATATTTAGCCATGTAATATTTACAGCTTTTATTAAGTTTGTGTAAATATGAAATATTTTGAGAATGTTTTCTGTTATATTGTAAAACTGTGATGTGGTTTGTTATTTTCATTGAATAAGAATTGAAGTCTCTATCATAGTAGCCTCCACTACAGTTGTACTTTTCCCCAGATTATGCGTACTTGGCTTACGAACGTCGAAATACAGGTTTTTGTTCTGGTGTGGAAAAAGTGTTTGGTTTGCTACTTGTCAAATCCTACATTAATGAAACTGATAAACAGTTTCTTTAAGCACAATAAATATTTTATGTTATTCAATTTTCTTCTGTAAAGTTTATTGATCAACGTTTTTCTTTGGAGTTGCAGATTTATCCTCTCCTCCCTACTTTGAAGAATGCAGGCATCATCTCTAAAATTTTCATTCTTTCTACAATAACACCATGTTACAGACTACGTGTTTTTTGAAATAATTGCAAATATAAAATCGTTTAATTATACCTACAATTCTCGAGCATATTTCTGTGCTCTGCTCTTGCTTATTTTGTTGACATTACAAACAGAAATACCGGGCATCGGAACTTCCTTTAAATCATAACTGAATGAATCGAGTGTGGTAACCGTAGGATTATCCATGAATTTCTCCCATGTATGTTTTATCAGAATTGTCGTAAAAGTAAGAGTCAAAATATGAACCAGATACCATACGTATCTGAAACAAAAAATAATTCGTAATTGCAAAACATATCTTTGATCACAGTACGCACACATTTTGCTGTCTACTAGCAGTGATGATCTCCAGTGATAAAATCCAATCAAATGGCAGTATGTTCACTAATATCAATTTCAGTTCAATATCTTTCGACCTCTATACAACACGAAACAAAAATGCGACCTTAACCTTCAAAGTACTTCTCTACGTGGAACAAAACCATTGCCATCGCAGTCGTTCTTCATCACGAGCTTCGACTTGGTGTGCGTGGGGCTGCTTGAATTCATTTTTGGACATTCAGATCGTTTTTATAAGGGATCAATTAATGTTCTGTACCTGTATCATATACATAAGTCAATCAAAATATTCTCGAGCTCTTGGCTCCTACCGAGCAATGTCTTAATTGGTAGCAAAATACCAAAAATGACTCTCCTGGATAGGAACACTCAACAAATTGTTTCTGATGGTCTGGATTCCTAGCCATGCTGGCCTGGAAGGCCATGAAGCTACTGAGAGTGCTGCAAGCTGCAAAAGAGTATCATTGTCATTGGCATCGCTTTGGGCTTTGCCAAGCAAGCATTGCACATCTGAATGGCTAGAAGATCTAATGGACTTCTGGCAGAATCTTCCAGAATAGGCTCACTACAAGGCGTTTATTCACCCTTCGAAGCTTGATATCATCCCCACGTTGTTGGACGAACAACGTGGGGATGAACAACGATGTCTAACAGGCATTCTTACAGGTCACTGTCATTTGAATCATCATATACAGAGACTCAGACTGTCGGAAAACAGTGTGTGTCACCTCTGTTTGAAAAATGATGAAACAATAGAGCACATACTTTGTGCCTGCCCCGCTGGGGACCAAATCAGGTTCTTATAGTTCGGCAGAGCCGTTTTCTTACCATCTGACCTGAAAGACCATGCACCATACAAACTAATCGGCTTCGTTAAGAAGCTTGGTTTATTTGACCGAGTGTGAATAGGTGTGAGCCACAATAAACCCTTGGAGGTTGCGGTGAAAGATCGAATAGACCCACTCACTTTAGAGCTAACCTAACCTAACTCTATCACAATAAAAATTGTGTGCTTGTGATAAGAGGAAGTAGGCGAAGGCCGTTTTTTGCCTGGTCCTGATTGGCGACGGTTCTACTGGTGGGAAAGTTATCTAAGTGCTTGAAAAGATGGTTGTCAGTTGACGAGAGGACTGAGGAGTATGGAGGCTGAGGCAGAACTTGATTACTGTAGGTCGACCACATCTTATTCGGGGCCAAAATTAATAGTTGCTCACCTGGTGTCCCATTTCATATATGTTTCGTTTCAGTTCATAAGTGCTCTAAGTTATAGAAGCTTTTATATCTCATTATAATATTTTGGAAGTAAAATCATAGCAGAATATAAATAGATGACGGATATATGGATATGACTAAAACATAATTTGGAAGATATATTTCTAGCTCGTGAAATTTTCTTTGAGGGTCCGTCATCGTATTTACATCATGTTATGAAAAATTCGAAAATATCATGGAAAAAAATTATTCATTTTTATAAACGGATTGCTATATCAGCCATTTAACAATAGCTGCAAAGAATATTACTGGAGTATTTTGCCAACACCAAACTGTTATTTTAACACCTTGACACGTGTTTCGATCACCAAGTGATCATCTTCAAGAAGATCAAACTTAGTTTGATCTTCATTTTACTAATTACCTTTTCTTCTTGTTATTTCTCAATAAAAACTAACATTTTTTGTAAAATCATGAGAACTCATTTTTCTACACCTCATTATGAATTCAACGAGCTACCTCATATTTTGAGGAGCTTTCTCTCTGTTGAACACGAACTAATAAACTGATATTCGGTACGAAATATTCACAAAAAATTTACCTACTTATCAAGTCCACTATACGAATGTAATTGCTTTACACAAATTAACACGGCATATGATTATTCCACAAAAGAAAACACATTACAGCTATTTTGTTTTTCAAACGGTGCAAACTTTGTCCAATGCGAAATAAATTTTTTGTATTGTCATCATCAAGGACTGAACTTGATTGACGACTAGAAAAAAAATATCATTAGAATAATCATAAGGAAACACACAATATGTGTTTTTCAAAATAGACATTAATTTACACTTAAAATCGAATTGTTGTTTATCGTTTACGCCTGTAGGATTGCTCATGGAATCATGTTACATTGTTTTTCAAGTCGATACTATTCTGTTAATTCACTTGAACCATTGAAGCGAATGTACATTAAAATGGCATTAACCTTTTTGATGCAACTGAGTCGAATGGTATAACTGTTAAAAGAATCTATAAATAACATTTCAATTTATAACCATCAGTTGTTTTGAACCAGAAGCGATAACTTAAAAGGATGAACTTCAAATAATACGGGGCCGACGGACATTGCTTTATATACCCCCACCAATAGGTAGCCGAACCCATTAAAAAAAATTTGGAATGTTCCAGAACTGTTCAATAGTTTTCCATAATGCTCGGGGTTGTTCCAGGATGTTGCAGAAAGTTCCAAATTGCTAGACTTGTCAGTTATATCTGAAAGTCATTATGATAACATCAATGACTTATCAAACTTGAATAATTAAGAAAGAGAAGTATGTGGGTATCATAATAAATGTTTAAATTGATGAAACTTCATTAAGTACACAAATATTAAAAAAATATACTTTTTTTTTTCATTAACCAGCTGTCGCACCTCTACGAACGACAACCCTTAGAAGTTGAAACTTGTGCGAGCTAAGAACTAACGAGGTCATATTTTTTAACGTGTGGTTCCTAACACGGGTTGGACGATGGTGAAAATCGATCGTTCAGCCTGGGGCTTGATCAACCGACTCATACAGGGTCGATTGAATGAGTCAACAAAGCACACACGTCGAACCGACCGGCTACCGTTGGTAGCAATAACGCTTGTTTCAAAGTTTGAATACTATTGCTTTCTCAAAGAACCAGACAGTTTGTTGAATCCCACTAGTCCTCAGAAAAAGATACTATTCATGGCTGACCTTGAGTTTGTCCTGGATACATGGAAGCTTATATTGTTTCTAGTGCCATATTGGAGGGCTTCGTTGTTTATTTTATTCAAATTATTGAAACAGCTGGATTGAATACCCTTCATTATTTTCAATAAAAAAACCATACAGATAGGATTTATTTGAGATTGGTAGCCACTGAAGTGAATCGGACATTGTCTTTATAGGGGTAAGTCAATTGCATCTCTGAATCATACGCATACCTCTGTTTTGCAGTTTTTGTAGTTGACACAGAAGTTAAAATGTGGCTCAATTATACAGTTGTGAATCGTGACTTTTGAGTTAATACTGAAATGTGTGTCCACTTTTGAAAAAACAGCATGAATGTTGCATAATATAATCAACATAACTATCTCGATAACAATTTCAAGATATTAATTTCCTATTTAGATGTTCAATGTATCATGGTCAATTTTATTAAACTGATATTTACACCCAATTATCATCATTTTGCTTTCATTCACATTTATTTCAAGTTTATTGCTCAGCAAATATTTAACCGTTCGATTCATTACAATTTAAGTTATTATTTATAATATTTATAATAAGGTGTCATCTGCAAATAAGTCAATTGATTGTCTACCTGTTGAAAATTCGATGTAACAGTAAAAAGTTCACATTTAGAGAGAAGTTATAAAATTAGGAACTGAGCATCTAGTTTTTTTTTCATTGTGAAACGGACTCGGATTTTCAGTGTAATAAAATTTTCTTCATTCTCATTACACCCGTATTTTCATCAGATGTGTATCCCGTTTACTCAGACTTACCCGTTAACGATAGTTGAGTCGAGCAAGGCATGCGTGGTTCAGCCTAGTATCACTGATGAGTGTTGTTTCCGAACATCATTAAGAAATTCAACCTACGCCAAATATATCATCGTTTTGGAGACGTTTTCGTGCAGAATCTGTCTCATGATGTTCACTCAATTGAAAGTCAAACAGTGACGCAATAAAGTAACATCATTTAATAACCGTTTACATTTATTCATTCGTTTTGACAGACAATAATTATTTTCAGGTAACTTTTTTATAAATTCCATTAAATTCAGTGATGAAAGAAATGACTGAAAAGATCATGTAATAAATTCAATTTCTAATCGAATGGCCTTGAACAGAGCTACCAGTTCTGATCCATGTTAATAGTTATTTTGAAAAAATGTGCAATCGCCATGTGCGGATTTAAATTTTTGTAACACAAAGAGGAATGCATCAAAAGTATTACATCACTATTGGTTCTTAATGATATGATTATATCCAACCTTGTTTGAGTGACTTGAACTCAACGTCACTCTGTCTGGACATGACAGTCATTCTTATTCTTCTGCACAAAGAACACTAACAATTATGCTAACTTTAGACATATTTGCTAAAATTGCTTGCTAAAATCATAGAAAAAATTGTTAAACAAAGAATTATGATTTTTGTGAATAAGCATAATATTATTAGTAGTGAAAAACACGGAAGATGCTACGTTTCATCTACTGGAAAACGTTTATCTCAATTTAAATAATCGTGAAATAGCAGCGGTAGTTTTTTGGAATCTTTCCAAAGCTTTCTAGAAGTGTATGGCTTTAGAGACATATCTTTGAAATGGTTCAGATCATACCTGTCAGAACGTACTAAAAAAGTTAAACTCCCGGACAACATATCCCACCTCCAGACAGTTACTTGTGGTGTTCCACAAGGATCGGTTCTAGACCCAATTTCTTCTAGTTATATATCAACGACCTAGAACGCATAAATATAACTGCAGAAATAACCCAATTTGCTGATGACACTACATTATTTTGGCATTGCAAGAATGAAAGGGAACTCATGATTTGATCAGCAAGGATATTATCCACGACAAAATACCAGAAATAAACTCAATATAGGTTTACTGATTCCAATATCATCAAAAATTGAGAGGATTTTCATATACAGTGTGTAACAACGAAAACAAATGAAAAAGTAAGATTATTAAAAAAATCTCGGACAAGTCGATTTCTAATTAAAGGTGGACACCTTTCAGACTAATAAGATTTTTTGTAGTACCCACCCCCTCGGAGGGGTGCGTCCGACGACCATTATTTAGATAGGGATAGTAGGTCAAGTGGCACCTTGTTTTAAAGGTCTTTCCAATACCTTTACAACTTTGTTAAAAGAAAATTTTTGTAACGATTAGTTTTCGAGATAATTTGAAGATTTAAAGCTATTTTTAATGAGTGCAACTCTTTTTAAAATAAATCAAATTATTTTTAAGGTACAATTTATGTTGAGACCTTTCAGAAAAAAAATTGTTTTTTATGACAACCTGCTAATACGTGTCCATTTGCTTTCGTAAATGAGTAAGAATTATTTGTTTATTACGAGGAGATTTTTTCGGGGGATGGGATTGGTTACCAACCATACATTTTAGGTAAATTGAGTGGCACCTCCTTATGAAGGTTGCCTTTTGACGTGGATATTTTATGCTTTTGATAAGAAAGTGAATCATACTAAAAACTTACCTACACAACGAATACAACTTGCTGATTTCCTTGACTGCTGATGACACAGAAAAGTTTTAGGGTTAATAAATCCCAATAAATGTTTTCAAAGCACACACAAAAAAGGTAACACCTAATAAGGGTAACTCAC
>WOGP01007620.1:0-11647 GCA_015342065.1 Leptinotarsa undecemlineata
GAAAATATTGGCATTTCTAACAAAATTTAATGTACCTACTGTAGCCGCTAATAACCCTAGTGGTTGATGCGGTGTTTTTTTCTCCTTTTTAATTAAAAAAAAAAAGTACGATTGGAGGGAGTTTTTATACCCCCTCCAGTCAGTAGATTTTGTGCAAAAATGTCACTCTTTTTCGTATTCTTGATAAACTGTACAATATTTTTCGGTAATCTATGTTTAACTAAAATAAATAAATTGGAAGGTTTGCCCAGTTGAAAGCATGCCACATATAATGGTCCGTGTGAAAAACATGATGTGCTCAAATCCAAGCCACAAACGAATATTGTTTGAGTTTAGTTCTTATTAATAGTCATTGCAGTGGATATAATAGAGACTCATGGTATTAATATATTTTCATCTCAGAACTTGCCATTCAAAATGCTGGCTTCGACAACATTTTTCATTGATTTTTTATGACTAATCGTGTGGGGTTGCACAGCCGTGGTGGATTCAAATTACGGAGCGATTCAATTGTAAATTATGCCTGACGAATCTGTTATAAAATCTGTTTTAACTGTATCTACGCTCGATGGATAAACAATAATAATGGGCGACATCGGTAGACGCTTGACAGGAATAACTGATCTATAATCAGGGTTAGAAATGATAGAACTACTAGAATGGCTATTAAAAAATAGTGGTTTATATGTATTTTTGATGCCACATCATAAAAAATGTCCAAAAATTATTTTTAAATGTTTGGGGTTGAACACCCTTATCACTTAAGGGTATGAAAAATTAATTTTTTTCAACTGGTATCACGCATCAAGACTACGTTTTATGTATTGTTAATATATTCGTTTCAGCAACAGCGCGGCATCTTGTCCCAAAAATGGCCAACCTTTCCGGAGTTCGTCGAGTACCTGGTAGACTCGGTGCGACAGGGCGAACGACTCGACATGCACTGGAGCCCCATCGTTGAGTTCTGCACGCCCTGCATGTTCGACTTCCAGGTCATCGCCCACACCGAGACCTTGCAGGAGGACCAACAATACCTCATCGAAATGGCGCATCTAGGCCACCTGATTCGGCCAGAGTGGAGGAACGCGGGAAAGGGAAACACCGGGAATCAAGTGGCCAAGTACTACTCGCAGCTGACGAGGTCGCAGATTCTGCAGCTGTACCACATTTACAGGTGAATTTCTCTTCACTAGATAGCACACTTATGGATACTCTCACCTGTGAAATATTTTGATAACACTCTACCTACGGGCATATTTTTTCTCTTCCATCGCCATCGACAACTATGCTTAATAGCCTCATGTTCTGAGTGAGCCCACGTCAGGCAAGGGAATATTCTGCTAATTTTGTAGATCCGCTAGAAGACATTGGGCTACATAGAATGTATGCATATGACAATATAGAATTTGTCTCTAAATTATTATATTTTGTAGCTGACTACAGCTGAGTATTTTTTGGCAGCTTACTACCAATTCATAGAGCCAAGTGTTTCTAGAGTCACTTGGATGTCCCTTAATATCTTCATCAATTGTTCCTGAGTCAGTTTCCGTCTTTCTCTTCTATCAAATGAATGACGTAGATTTTCGCCTGAAATATAGTCGCCAAATTCCTTGATAGGTTGATATCGCTATCTTTGGTCTGCGACTGAATACACCTGCACCTGTAGTTAATTGTTGAAGGTATGAGTTCCGAGGTCATTCCCAGAATGTTGGGACTTTTAGTCCCAACAGTATGTTTTCCATATAGCAGCTCCCTCCACAAAGATGTGGAGTGGTAGTAGGTCTTGAAGGACTTTCATAGCTGCTGATGAGTGTGTCAAATGTCACCTATACATGTATAATAGAGTTTGGCCTTCTGCTATGCCACCAAGCAATTGCTCCATATAGTAGGTTTCATGATAAATACTATTGGCTGAAAGATTATAATGAAACCAATCAGACCCTTGAGTTGTGAATCCCGAATCAAATAAAGGGAAGAGAATGACAATATTACGCTAGATCACACTACACAATAGGATTAACCCATCTGATATATTCAATGGATATCTTATCAATGGATATCAAAATCTTCCACATATTCCTTGAGTCGTACGTAAAGTCGGGCTTTGTGTAAAACTTTTTCCAAGCAAGGATAATTACAATAATACTCCACTTCCCCTGCAAATGGAATAACCCCACCGTTGGAGAAAATGATCCGTCCATATTCCTCTTACTGGTAGAGGAGTACTACACTTCTGATGGGGTTTGCAGACATGTGCTTCCTTTGGCACCATGTGCCGTTTGGCACATAATTCAACGTTTTTTGGAAACTACCTGCCGTGTTCTTTGCAGGATGACAAGTTGACGGCTTTAACTAACTCATACGCTTTTCATATTGAAGACAAATTTTCAACTTCAACGTCAACCGATTGATCTGCTGGATTTTTCTGTTGATCCTTGAAGCATGTTTTTATTAATTGAAAAAATTGCCCTGGCTGACAACCTGACCTCGAAACTGAAGTCTATGAATTTACTCTCGAGAATATCGACTGTCAAAGATGGAAAATGTCTAATTGTATCTTATCGAAAACACTTTGAGAGAATTTCACATAATCAAATGGTTTAATAAACCAAAATCGGTCATAACAAATGAAAAACTTGGTGGAAATCAGACACAATATTAGAAAACAGGTGATTTATCGTATCGCCTTTGATAAAGCCGGACAACCGACTACCGAAATTGTACGATTTACCATGGTTTGACTTTTTCTGGTGGGTTTTTCTTGAATATGTGAATAAGCCAGAAACCACGGCGGTCCTCAAAGCCAAAATAAACCATGCTATCGGTCACTTTCAGCCTGATTTAGGCACCAGAGTCATGGAGTCAGATGCGCTCCACTAAGAGAAGCTGTCTAGGACATTTGAACGATCTTATGTGTTATGTCTTTCAAACGAATGAAAAATTTCCATGATATCCCACACAAACTTTGTTTTATTCAAAAAAATAGGCAGCGCTTAATGGAAGACCCTTTTTTTCAGGTACGATTTCGAACTGTTCAACTACTCCATACAGGGATATCTTGAGCTAGGCATACCAGACAAAGACCCATCTAACCTTCTGGATGCCATAACGATGAAAGATTTCCATCAAAACGATTCGCCCAAGGTCTATTGAACAAGGAAGGTAGAATAAAGCATACCCGAGTACAAAACGTATCCGTCTTCAAGGCCCTATATCAAACTCAATGAATTGTGATAAATTATCGATAGTTTCCTAGTGCTTATCTGTACTCGGTGCTTGGAATTGACTAATCGAAATTATTAACATGTTAGAAGTTGTTTACTATATTAAAATTCCAGTTACGTATTTTAGCGACTTTCTTTGAAGATTAAGAATAAAGGGAAACAATGAATAACATTTCTTACCTTGCGCCATTATTTTGAATGGTAAATCCCAGTGAATATTTCCCGTTGAACAGTTTCTTCCATGTGAATGATATGCTAACAGACTCTTCATCTACTTCATCATTCGTACTTTCAACTAACTTCTGAATATGTTTCTTTCTTTCGCTAATAGTTTGTGCTATTTTGGCGTTATTGGCTTTCAATTCCATCAGCTTATGCTTGAGAAATCCTTTGATTTCATCGTTCTCAAGGTCCAAGTCATCCACATCTACATCCATTACTACAAACACTTCGTAAATAACCAAATGGAACCAGAGCCCAAAAGTATTGCTTTGTCTTATCCAACAACAGACAGTGAAATATTCATTTACGATGAATATAGACTTCTAATCTTTACTGAAAATAATAATTCACGTTAACGTCAATATAGTCACTTCTGAACTCTATTAAAAAAATTAAAGTTGTCATTCAGTCACTTCTCATCTCTAATTGATACAATAAGGCACGCAAACGTGGATATAGTTACTTCCAATTTCTACTAAAAATAATGATTGACGTTAACGTGAAAATAGTCACTTCTAACCTCTACTTGAAATTGATTTACTTATACTTACTCGGTGAACAATTCGTTTGCTGATTTGAAAGCACAACAATTATTTCATCTACCAATTTTGCTGTTCCCGATTAGGTGCCACGAAATATCTTTAAATTTTCACAGATTATCGATTAACTTAACATGCAATTCTCAAAGAAATAAACAGTAAGTTTACCGGGTTTTTTATCTGACACTGTGCTGGAATGCTGCCATCTTACGCACAATACGATCCCCTCTAATTTTTCTTCGTTAGTAACTTTTGAAATTGTCTTCTAGATGGCAGCATTATGTTGTTCGGATTTACAGTCAAAATATATTAATTGGTCAAGTTTCCATCTGAAACTACAGTTATTTCAGAAGTAAACAATGATCCAACCATTACAAATATATACATATTTCATTAGAGAAATGAATGACAACATTCATTTCGAAAAAAAAAACGGATTTATGATCATTTTCAGTGATACGAAATTAGAAACATCATAAGTTTTAATTTTAACTTATGACAAATTAGCGAGTACGTTGAAGCATTTGTAAAAGTAAATACAAATGTAAATACAAATATTGGTGTATACAGGGTCGTAACCAGGAGAGAAAGGCCAGGAATATTTGTGAAGAACTTTAAAGAAACAAATTTATCTATCGTAAAATATCAAGGTGAAGTACTGCACCTTTACATTCCTGATAACGTAAAAAGTCCCCATCGAAACTTTTGAAAGAGACAAGATAAAAAGATCGGAGTATATTTTATTAAAAAAACTGTAATGTGGCTTCGGAGGAAGCTATTATATATCGAACCCGTGTTACGGTTTTGTAAACTGTTCAGTGAAAATATCACAGTAAAGTACTTTTTAACTAAATCCAAAGGTGTCATGTCAGGTATTCTAGCAGACCAATCGGAGTGACCAAAGTGGGAAAAGTGTCCTGTTTTCCTGAAATTTCTCAGTTATTCCATGAATAATTTGTCTGGCATATGTTAAATCATTCTGAGGTACTAGTATATTGGTTCCATGGATAAACGAGTCTTTCTATATTACAAAAAATACTCAAGACCAGTGTTGCACAGAAAATTGAAAGAAGTAAAATGACATATCACAACCTATATAGGTTGTTTCAAAAGTTTTGTCCGTTTTCATGAGTCTGCTTTGAACTGTAATATCTCAGTGAAGGAAAAATTGGCCAGAAATCGCTTAACGATATCACAAGGTTCTGCGCTGAAAAGAGACAAAAAATTTGAATTTGGAGAACATTCTCTATCGATCAGAATACTCCACGACACAGTGGAATTAATAATTTACTGACATATGAACCTACAAAAACACGTGTCAATGGAAAGGGCAAAACTATTGAAACAACCTAATATTTCCAAAAAAGTTTTACTCGGGAATAGTGAGTCCAATTTCCAAAAATGAATCCGTTTTACATAGAGAATTGAACGAACTATCTAATGACGTATCACAAATATCAAGTTTCTGTTAAAAAAAATATTTTGAAACATCAGGACTACAAAGTAGTATAAATGCGTTTGTATAAATAAAAAAAATGACAACTAGAATTGAAGATGAACCATGTGAAATCCCACTTATCCCTAATGTAAATGACTTGCAATAAATCTTTGACGTGTTTCTTCAAATTGGCATAAGGTTTTTATTTATGAACCTATTAGAATGAATCAAACACACAATGTCAAATGAATTTTTCCACAATGCATTAGTGGAAAGCTCACAGACAAAAAATCCAGGCATCATTTTTTTGATTACCTGCGCAAAAGTGTATATTCCAGTAATCTGACAATTTGAGAGTGACGTAAAGAAAGAGGAGGGGAGCATAGTTGTAACAAAAATAACGTCATTTCCACATTCTCGAGCGTAGCAATTTTTTTTTTATTTTGAAGGAAATAATTCAAGGATAACGAAAAATATATAATCTGACGATTTCTGCAAGCCGAAATAACAAAGATTCGTCGATAAAGTTTAATGCGTGCAGCTGTGTGATACCTATATTGCCCTCTCCGAGTTTCTATTCAACTTTCACTTTTTCTCTATCTATTACTCTCTCACTCCGTCCTCACTCTGAATTCTGTTGCCATGACGGCATCACAGCTGATCACAGAGACTCATTCGTGATGAAGATGATGATTAATTAATCAATTAATTGATAGATGTAACCGTTATTACGTGGTAAGAAATCATACTGAAGAAAAGAGAAATTAAACTTTCTATATTTTTACCACACTAATTTGTAACTAACGTCACTGCAGTTTCGTCCTATAAGGACATTTTTAAACTTATACAGTATATAAGGACATTTTCAAACTTATACAATATATAAGCTTGAAAATGTCTTTATAGGATGAAACTGCAGTAACGTTAGTTACAAATAAAAGTGGTGAAAAAGTTAGAAAATTTAATTTCTCTTTTCTTCATTAATTAATAAATTGATTATAAAAAATTAAATTTTTTAAAAATTATTCTCTTATAAATACAAGTATTCTACTTAAAAAACATACACTTATTTATTTGCATGCTATTTCCTGAGCCTTTGAATTGACTAAGTTCAACAAATTTAAAAAAAATTAAAAAAATATTGTTTTTGTCATGAAGCATTAAGCATTAAGCGAATCCCTCGAGATAATTGTCAGATTATGAGACAGCACGTCTAAAACATAAAGAGGAACCATATATATCTTAATCTGACGCGTTTGAGTATTTCAAAATGACGATTTTTTTTGCACATTATAATAATGGCCGCGAGTTTGCGTCAAAACGAAATCGTTAGACTATTGAATGAGATCTTTTTTTCATTACACTTAACACCCGCTTAGAAAATCTAATGTGCTCGATTAATTTTTTTATGACTTCAGTGATATGACAACACTATCACTGTCAGCTGGTCTCCAATGCAGATGTTCATGATATGCAAAGTGGCAACAATTTTGTTTCTCGAAAACGAAGTTAGATATGAAGAAAACACAACCGACGAAAAAGTTGTATTTCTTGTCGAGTAATCTAAAAAAATTACAAACTACAACAACTAGTCAGTGGCGTACTTTCTTCCCCATATTGTTGGCTGAGGTGTCCACTGAGACTCCACTGGACCTAATAATTCAAATCTAGTTAGGGCTGAATAAGAGTCTTTTTACTTCGAATAACTGTAGCAAATTTCAACCGAATCGTTTTAAGGGTATTTTATATACTTGTCCAAAAAAAAGCATTTTTGGACTTGTTACGTAAATTAGTATTTCAGAAACGATCTTCTAACGGCAAACCGTGGTTCAACAAAAACTGCGAGCAAGCTGTCGACTCAAAAAATCTCGCCACCGGCAGTGGCGCAAAAATCGCAGCCGAAAACCGAACTAGGTTTGTTGATGCTCACAACAGCTGCAAACTAAGGATAAATGAAAGCGAAGAACTTTACAATCAGAGAATTATGGATAAACTTCCACCACTAATACATACAAGCGGATAGTTCAATTGCAAGCAGCCATCAATCAAATCTGCTAGCTCGTTCCCTGTATTAGTTTGTACAGGTTCCGTGTTGGATATTCGTCATATTTTTCTGGACGTAATTTCGTACGTCCATATATAGCCTGCCTCCCGTGATTCAGTGCCTCACTTTCGCATAAGATGTGTAGAGCTGTTTCTATCATAATCTGCAGCTGAGGTCTCCGTTGTACAGCCCCATTTTATCCAGGTGCCCTCTAAGCGGACAATGACCGGTTAGTAACCCTGTAATTATTCTGACGCGATCCCTACTATATTGAAGTAGTTCTTCGGTTTTTTTTTCTTGGACGGTTCCCTAATGAAGGTTCTACTGTGTTTGTTGCCAGATACTTTTGTCCAGTACCCTGTGTGCTTCTTATTGGTCCATGTCCTAATTTGGTTTCGTACCAATGATTTTGGTACCCCCAGAGCAGGTTCAAGTATGAAGTTGATGTTCCGCGTCTAGCTCATTCATCAGCTTTATCATTACCTGTGATTCCTGAATACCTTGGCATCCAGTACAAAGGTAATTTGTTCCTGTTTGCAAGTTCATTCAGTTCTTCGTGGCATTCCCAGACCAGTTTTGATGTCACCTTCGGGTTTGTCAGAGCCCCTAGTGCGCTCTTATTGTCTGTTGAAATATTGATCCGCTCATGTCTTTGAGGTCTCAATTTAATAAGCCTTGCACACTGCAAGATAGCATGCACTTCCGCCTGAAAGACGGATATGTATAGTCCTAGAGGATAGCTGAATACAGAGAACTTACTAACGTGAGAATAAAATATGAAATGGATCAAAAACGAATAGAAGAAACATAAAATAATGACAATTATCAAAATTTGACTGACAATCTCAAATGGGAAAATTCTGAATATCTAGATCTTTCATTCTCTTAATCCTATGCGTTTCAGGTAATATGTATATGTACATATGGGTTTCATAGAGATTTTCAATATCAGTTTTTGTTTCATAGAGTGTTCCTCGTGATTGATATGTATCATTTCTAAAAATATTCTTGTAGTCGTATTAATATCTTTATGTAAAATATGTGGATTTTCGAAATTCATTCTATGATCTTCTGAAATAACATGTTCTGTTAACGCACAAAAATTAAAATTTTGTCTGCAGACGCTCTTGTGCTTCTTAATGCGACTATTTAGAGGTCTCGGGTGTTTGTCCTATATATGTTTCATAACCATCCAAACAAGAAATTTTCTATAGTGAATTGGATTTTTGTTTATTTAAAATTTAAATTTTGAGATTACTGAATAGTAGTGACATTTGTTTTGGGAATTTTGAGTTCATTACTTCGGAATACATGAACTAATTTTGGTGTTGATTCTTGAATATATGGAAGCGATTTATTTATGAATGAAGATGTAAATTATTTTAAAAGTTTGTGCTTTCACAGAATAATATTTTGTTTATCAAATAAAATAGAGTTTATTGTCAGAGGGAATATCATAATATTGAGGACCTTCAACACAGCATTGTTGGAGAGATCGGAAGATCAAGGAGGGAAATTAATAGTGCAGTGAATAGTATTCGAAGATGGGCACAGTTGTGTTATCATGAACAAGGCCAGCATTTTGAGCATTTGTTGTGATTTACTTTTGTCTTTACATTTTAGTTAATTATTGTTATTTGTTCAAAGTTCTATTTTCATTGAAAAGGACACAATGTCTAATTTACCTCATACACACCTCGTTTATCAAATTCTGATTGTTGATTCTATCTCCGTATTTTTTCCTCTGCTTTTTAAATGAACCAAACTCTATAAGATTTTGATCCAATAACTTGAACATAGTTCAATGTGGTTGTCGTCTTTCGGGATACAGGTTTAAATACATTTCCGGTGTCCTAACACTGTTTCTATTGTATTTGTAATAAATTTGTATCATATCTCTTTTTTATTCATTTGTAAAAGCCATTTTTCGCCAAAAATTTAATGACTTGTACAATAACAAAATGTCGTTGAGTGTAACAAATTGAAAGTCAAATTTAGAAACATCAAAGTCAAAGCCTATTATGATAAGAATTTTTTTCCTATATTTCCAATTTTTCGAAAAAGAATGATAACTTATGATACATCTTTGAATAGGTAAAATCTGGTTCTATTCAAAACAGAAAGAATCCAATGTAGCCTCCATAAGAAAAAATAAAGTTGATGGTGGCCCGAAGACGAAACGTCGGATAACAAATCGGAAAATACCATTATGTAGCAGGGAAAAAGTGGCAATGTGGAAGTGCAATTTATTTTCGAATCCTTCCAAAAATAAAAATAAAGTCAGGATAAAATAAAAACCATTATCCGAAATTTCTGTTTTTTTTTCGGATATCTCCGGATATACTCGGAATTTCAGAACTCTCTCAACGTATGACGTACCTAAGCAAATTTTGTTATTGCAGATATTTTCTAATGTAACAGAAATTGTAATTTGAGGTCAATAAAATTTCTTTCTTTCCACGGCATATTGTTAGGTAAATGCGCAAATTTGTCCCAATTTAACTATCTTCATATCTCTCTTAGTTTCTGAGATCCCAATGGTGAGGATCGAATTTGAAACACCATTTATGATGGTGGAATGCAGAACCTACTTTTTTAAGACGGTTGAAAAAACACGGTCCTGTTTTGAGAAAAAAATAAATGGTCACGTTAGGTATACTAAACTTGTGAACGAAAATTAGAAATTTTTGTTAATGACGCTAGAAATAAGTTTTTGTCACTAAAATAGGATTGCCAAAAATAAATATCAAATGTCTCCTACTTTGTCGAGTGAAATATCTGTTTTATAAGTTATAAGCGTACTTGTGATTTTCTTTGTTACATCATTAATGACAATATTGTCATTTTCTGCAAATTTATTTTAACCAATTGATTTTTCCTCTTCAGCTACCTCACACCATCACACACACCATGGCTGCCGAAGAGCGCCCGGAATGGTTGACAGATGCTGAACTCACGTGGAGGGCGAACCAGCTCTTCTTCGAACACCGAGACATGTCCGTTATAGAGGTGAAGCTGAATACAGAAACATATTCGATGTTTTCAGAGTTCCTGGAGGACGTCTATACTGTGCAGCACAACGTGGCCATATTTCATGGAAGTAAGTGATTCGGTGTGACGCAGGGTTCCATTTCGTGACCGGTACCCGATCATGCGCTACATTAATGCTTCTTTTTATAGTTGAATCCCAAGAATATGGTGCAGCGGAGCTGATGATACGGGACACCATCCACGACATTACGGAAATGAAGAATTGCGTTGACTGTTACAGGCACAGCAACGAAAAGATCAACAGCAAGTGGTTTTGTTTGCCGTGCAGACCGCCGCACACGCTCGTTTGGGCCAAGCAGAAAGGGTATCCATATTGGCCTGCCAAGGTGAGAAGTTTTTAGTGCTTTTAGGTTGGGTTAGGTTAAAAGTGAGCAGGTCTTTCTGATTCTCCACTGCCATCAGCGAGGCTTAGTTATATTCTTCGAAAGGTGTATGAATAAATTTCACAGAATGAACTAGTCCTGATAGATTTTGCAAGAAGTTACTTTTTACAGTCCAGATATTGCAAATCAAATCAAAATATGCTTTATTACCCAAGATCTGAACATCTTATTGGCAAAGTCTAGTAAAATAAAACGTGTATATGGGACATTAAATTAACAAATATAAGCTATGAAATAAATAATGCTTAGAGAAAAGAGCAGTCTATATATATGGACGGAACAATATTGAGCCCAGATGAACCGATACAAATATAAGTAAATGAATATATAAATATTGAAATGTAAATATACAGGGCTATTCAAATTCGTTTCTGTACATGGGGATCTCGTAAACGATAAGATATAGAGTGTCTGTTAAATTGTGGCAAAGTTGCGTATTTAAGAGACCTATTCAATGATGTTGAGAAATCGAATATAGCTCTTTTGGATCTGGAGATATTCAGAAAAACAAAAAATCCCAAATAATTTTTTGGTCAATATCTTCTTTATTCGCAAACATATTGAAAATCTGTCCACATTTTGCTATTGGCACTTGATGTGGGCTCTCAGAATATATCTATGAAACTTTTATACAGGGTGTCATCTGACTTGGGCCACCCCCAATTTTTAAATACGGACCTGTATTTTTTGTTGTAGTTTCTGGATCGTAGACGTTCACTTCATACTGAGAAATTAAATTCAATTTT
>WOGP01007621.1:0-11647 GCA_015342065.1 Leptinotarsa undecemlineata
GTTCAACAGAAATAAATATATTGAGGTTAATATATCCAGCTCAACCACATAAAATACGAAATACCTCAGGCTCAATTCTGAGCCATTTCTTTCATGAACAGCCCCTAAACTGCCTCTTCAGATAGCAAATATCTACCCTCTAATATAATTCACACACATGCCTATATCCAAACCGTCATTAACTAGATTGTCATATTAAGTAATTCATCAAATATTGAAATAACAATATTTTTATACAAGAAATACGAATGAAAAATTCCTGTCGTCAACCTTTATGGTCTCATTACCTATCAAAGAATTTCAAAAAGGGTATCAACTGCTAAGCATGCTAAACGTGCACAAGTCTGAAGCCTTAGCAATATTTCCACTCGATAAAGAAATTTAATCAACACATATATCAAATTTGACACGAAATATGTACCAATAATTGATCTACTAATATTGCTAATATTCATTTGGAAATGATTTTTAACGGGGGTCTTTACTATCGCACTGTATGGAAATTTGCACCGTTTATACACAAGAAATCAAAAAAGTCACCAGGCACTTACTTGCTTACATAAACTCTGCTATGACATTTCATTGACATAAGCAATTCACGACCATTTTCCAGGCCTTACTCCCCTCTAGATCCAGTGTGTCCTCCATCTTCCAGCTCGAGCCCGAGTGGTAGTATGTCTGTACAACTGTCTCCAAGTCTGATGGAAAGCCAAATAGTCAAACTAGCTGCAGCTGCCGAAAGGCTCAGCAAGCAATTACCGCAGTTCGAACCAAAGCCTCACAACACAAAGAAAAAAGTTTGCAAAGAACTAGAACTAGTGATTTCCATGCCTGAAAACGATCCTCGCAGGATGGACGAAATAAGAAGGTACGCAGCTATTTATGGCAGGTTCGACTGTAAGCGAAAGCCTGAGAAACCTTTGACTTTGCACGAGGTTTCTGTGAATGAAGCAGCGGCACAGATCTGCAGGTTTATACCAGCCCTCTTGACAAGGAGAGATGAGTTGTTTCCGCTAGCTAGACAGGTGGTGAAAGACTCTGGATGCTATTATTCCAAGACGCAGTAAGTACAATTTGTGCTGTAGTTTGTTCTGTACTTATAAATATTGTTTTGGTTGAAATCTTCATCTTCTAAGGCTGTAAGGTTGAGTATTAGGCTTCAGGGGCAGTTTTCATACAGTGCGTTAATAAAGTTATCCCTGTAGGAGACTATGTTCTACATATCGTTTTCATGTATATGATATTTGGCATTCACGGTCTATCAACCTTTTGAAGAACAGTGTATGTCCATACATATTGTTCATTTTCGGTATTTGCTAATTTCAACATTAAAGTTAACAGTATTGTTTTTGACTCTTTTCAGAGACCTTTCGAATCCCTGAAAAAGTATCCTTCCATTCATTCAAATATCGGATTTTCTTCAGGTACATATCTGTCACGGTCTTGAAGAATCGGCAAAACACATTTTTTTAAAAGTTTGCATATACATTTTTCTCTTTTGAAACACTCTTCTAGGACATCATCTTGTCGTCAGCTCTGTGGTGTCTTTCGTATCAGGATTTCTCCATTCTCTGTATGATTTACTTATTTCAAATTATCTTTCAGTGAATATCCACTCCTATTCCATCTTGTTTTCTACTAGAGTGTTGTGTCGTTTTTCCTTCATACGCTTAAATTTGTTACCAAATCGATGATAATCTTGCTACTTTTTTGTACATCATTTATCCATATTCTAGATCTACCGGAATTGTTCCACCGCTATTATTCACTAAACTTTAATATAAGGTATGCAGTAGGTTCTGTTAACTATGGAAGAATGTTTATTTTCATGCAGAAGCATGAAAATAAACATGTCATTTGTTGGATGTTTATTAGATTGTTTTCAACTTTTTTGTATTGTCTATGAAACACAGAAGGTAAACAATCGCCTTCTGTGGACTTTGTCCTTCTTCTTTGACTCTTTCTTTCAAGGATTTTGAGTGATGCTGTTCTATCAACCCATCTAACAGCAGACGGGTTGCTTCAGATTTCGTTTTTGGTTCGATCTCATTAAACATGGCGAAAGAAGATGTTAGTCATTAACAACCATACAGCATCATCTCTATGGTAGTACGTCGTAGATTAGGTTCCATAGAGTTGAGCCTAGAACTCATCTTTGACGGGTGCTTATTGATAATTTTATGAATCTGATTTCTACCTGCACTTTTGACTTTTGTCAGGACATTTGGATGTTATGTTTTAGTTATGACAGTACCGATTAGTTCTCTCCACGTTTGGTGTATCCCTAGAGTTTGTGGTAAGTAGTTCTTCATCTCATTTTCATCAAGTTATCCTGAACCTTGTTTTGGTACACCCTTGACACGTACACTATAATAGTATCTCACAGGGTAATAATGTATTATGATGTATTTTTTCGTGTCCTCTTGAAGTTCAATCTTCTTCAATTAACAATTGATATATTTTGGTTATTGAAGTCCATTTCTTATGGTGATACACACTTTATCTGGTCTAATTACCGAACAATTTGCTTCTCTAGTTTGCAGATGATGTATTTGGCCATTGGTGCGTGTGTGTGTTAGTCTAGTTCCGTGATTCATTGCTCTAGATCTGTTATCTTTTCCAGCAATTCCTCGAATATTATTCTAATTTGAGGAATAGTAGCAACAAACATTGATCCAACGTCTCTTAGGAAAATGGATTGATAGTATTGGAAGATTACTAAATTTATTTTCAGTAATTAGTTAAACTATTTTGCGTTGTAGACACCTTATGATTTCAGAATCTAAAATAATTTTCCTTATTTTCGAGTATTAATGCCAAATACCCACTTGATAATTTAATCTGTACTAACCAACTTATTCATTTCAGGTTATCAACTGTCTACATGAATAAACACATCAACATGGGCCATGATCGGGAAGGCGAAAACAATATATCTGCCAGAGCAAGTCCACGAATAACAGCATCCGAATGCGAGGGACCTGCGTTGAAGAGGCCCAAGCTGGAGTCTAACTCAGATTGCGATGACCGGCAGGTCAGCAAAATAACAAGACAAAAACATCTCACCCACTCACATGTCTTTATTAATTTAGAAGATTAATGCTCGGCTTTCGCTTTTTCGCTTCTTGCCAACGCTTCTCAGCAGCAATATTAACAAAATGATTTTATTTAATTTATTATCAGGTGCATGCTGTATATATTAGTTTATAATGCTTTTGCGGTGCTTTTAAAGCCTTCTGATACGTACTGTGTGTGGGGCTTTATCACAAACGAAACTTCGCGATCCGTGCAACGGAACATTTGCTAATCTCGTAGGTGGAAACAGTCTTAGCACAGTGAAAATTTGATAATCCTTCCTTCATGGTAATAAAAACATTTGAAAATAGAGCAATCATATCATATCTAATAACATATCACAAATATAACGTTACTAATATTTGTGGATATTGCAAAATTTAGTGCTCAAAGTAAAACGTACAGTCAAACTTCAATAATGTACTGGAGCACCATAACTTACATTTTAGGTTTTCATTATTATTCAACTCAGAGAAAAACGTGAAAAAATCATTTTCTTTATTTTTTAAATATATTTTGGAGAAACAATTTTAATATAATAATGAACATTCATTTATATCTAGCAAAAGAGAAGTAAATAATTAATTTCGAACGGGTTGAACAACTGAAAATTTTAATTTGTTTGTTCTAATCCCATTGATTTTTTTTATTTCATCTACAATAAATGTTAAGTATAATATTCAAATACTTTTGAAATAATTAAATTTGAACTTTTTTACTTTTCAAAATGGATAAATTCAAATATGGTTTTGAGAAACATTGTGATTATTTGTATTGAAGGGGTTATATTTTTAGGACTGATTAATTTTTGGGAAAGAAAGTTTTTGGCTTTCTACTACTCCATCTTGATACAAAAAAGAGGATAAGGGAATCTTCCAAAGAAAGGAAGGAAATAATCAATCTTGCAAATAAGAAACCCTATACATGGATGTGTAGATCATGCAAGGAAGTAACTTTCAGACACA
This sequence comes from Leptinotarsa undecemlineata, assembly GCA_015342065.1. Classification (NCBI taxonomy): domain Eukaryota; kingdom Metazoa; phylum Arthropoda; class Insecta; order Coleoptera; family Chrysomelidae; genus Leptinotarsa; species Leptinotarsa undecemlineata. The sequence continues at coordinate 4,041 of WOGP01007621.1, forward strand.
AACTGAAAGAAAGTCCTCCTGAACCAGCTACTTCCATATAAACATTGAATTACACGAAAGAAAAAAAAATTCTTTCGAAACAAATACTTCTATATGAACAGTGAATTATACAGAAGATACTTTTCTCTACTCAGTTTGTATTTCAAACATTCGTTGTGGAATAAAGATCAGATATCATTCACATGAGTTCTACTTTAAATGAATGCTAACAAATTCCACTTACATGGAACACTGCCATCCTCACTGGTAAACATATATGTTTCATCTAAAGACACTTGTCCCAAGGCTCGTCAGTACCAAATTGGATAACATTATAGAAAATATACGCAATCCATTCATGAATTACGATTTTCTTTTTTTTGTTATCCAATTTGGTACTGACGAGCCTTGGGACAAGTGTCTTAAGATGAAACATATATGTGTACCAGTGAGGATGGCAGTGTTCCAGGTAAGTGCAATTTGTTAGCATTCATTTAAAGTAGAACTCATGTGAATGATATCTGATTTTTATTCCACAACGAATGTTTTTTTATTCTATTCAACTCAACTAAAATTAGTAATTTTCAGTTAACTAGTCTAGTGATTCATTAGTAATTTTACTTTCATCTGGACCTGCATTTATATACACTAGGAAAGTGCTTTGGATGTGCACCTCAAAAAACTGAAGATATTACAAACATATTTTCTGAAAATATTTAAAAAAAAAAGAGACGTAATCCAACAGAAAACATTATGATGTCAATTAATAAGTATAAATAATGGGTTTCACATTCGCTAGATCACACCTAACATATGCGACAAATGCGACAAAACTAATTGCACCAAAAAAATATTGGATTGAAAAGTCAAATCTAACTTTTTTGAAAAAGTCACAGAAAATCTTTCAGGGAAAAGATAGTTATTATCAACTCAACTAGTCTAATGAATAGAAAATAAAATTATTCCTCCTTCTGCATAGACAGAAAATATATTCACAGTTTTTTTAAACGTAAAATGTTGATCATCATCGGTCTTCATTTTTGATCCCCTTTTTGGTGTTCATTTCGTATTCACCATATTTATAAGAGCCCTGAAATGATTTACATTGTTACCATTTTTTCCGGTAACTGTCTTACGGCGAAACATCGGATGTCTACCAGTGAAGATGACAGTTTTTCATCTAAGTGAAATTTCACCTCTTTCATTCACTATATAGTGTAGGAGTCCTGTAAATGATAACTGATTCCATTCCACAACGAATGTTTGGAATACAAACTGAATACAGAAAAGTATAATTCAGTATTCATATAAAAGTATTCATTTGGAATACATTTTTCTTTCGTGTAATTCAATGTTTATATGAAAATAGCTGTTTTACGAGGGCTTTGTCTTACATTTTGTGTCTGAAAGTTACTTCTACACGCCTTTGTATAGAATTATTTTTTTGGAATTGATTGCTTTCTTCTTGTCTTTGGAAGATTCTCACATTTTTTGTATCACAATGGAGAAGTAGAAAGCCAAACACATTTTTTTCCTGCTATTACTCTGTTTATTATACGTTTTTATACTCGCTATTGTATCGAGCAAAGTCACATTTTCCATACTAATATATTAAACCTATGCACAATACAAGTTTTCCTGCGTTTTTTATGTTTGTTTACAAATTTACTAATTTTAAAGTAATTGGTAAACGTCTATTTCCAAATTGGTAAATAAATATCATTATTTTCAGTATTGAATTTTCCACCACCTTAAGCAAATGAAAAATATTGGGAAACTGTGGTATTGACTCCTAATTATCCGTTTTTATATATTTTGCTCCACTAAAATTGTTAATTTTTTATATATAATTCGACTATATATCTATTAATAATCTTCAGGAAGTTTCGCTTGTGAAATATATGGTTCTACCAACTGTTCTACCAACTTCAATAATCAAAAAATAATAGAAAATTAGACTTGTAACAATATATTTTTATATATTTTGCTCAACTAAAATTTTTATTATTATTTCAAATTGTCAAATCTGAAATTAGTAATTTAATTCATTAATAAAATAGTATAAAGACAGAATGAAATGAAACCATGCATATCCGTTAGGTGTCATTAAAGCGCTAGTTTATATTCCGATTTTGGCTTACAATAAATCATCTACCAGACTGAAAATTTAAAATACATCAATATTTATTCATGAAATGTAACTGAATAAAAGTGAAAGTAAATAACATACTTTCATTCTTTTTTTAATACATTAGGAGTGATTTCATTATATTCACTCCTATGAAGTGAATATTTTTGTTATCAATATTATGCATTTTTGTCCTGTCATCGCCTCTGAAATATGTTATACTTCAAAAGTCTTGAAATATCCTACGTTCTAACAAAACCCACCACTGTTTCAAATTAAAAACCAAATTTTTCTGAAAAGTGAGCGTCTAAAAAACCAAAATACTTTCTTTCCTTCTTTAACTATTTTTGTTAAACGTATCGAGCAACACGAGTTTTTATAGGTTTTTCATGTTTGTTTAAAAATTTACTGAGTTTTAAGGAATTTTTAAATCTCTATTCTAAAATTGGGAAATAAATTATTATTAGGTATTATTATTTTCATCATTAAATTTTCCACCAACTTTAATAAATTAAAAATTGGTAAACTGTGGTATTGACTCCTAATTTTCCGTTTTTATATATTTTGCTTAACTAAAATTGATATTAATATTTTAAATTGCCAAATGTATGAATTTTTAATTCAATTCCCTCATAAAATAGTATAAAGGCAGAATGAAATGAAATATCATACCAATCATGGTATGATATTTTCCGGTTTCGGTCCATACATAGAACACAGCCTGTAGGTATTACAATAAGTTGCCTACCGGACTTAAAACGTAAAAAACTATCAATATTTATTTTTGAAATGTTACTTTTATACAAGTAAGTGAATAACATACTTTTCTTTTATACATTATCAATAACCTTCAAAGGAGTGAAGTGAATATTTTACTATCATCATTGTGCAATTTTGTATAGTATACAATTTCAATCTACACCTCATCTCAATCATTTGAAAAAATAGTTTTGGTTCATTGAAACAAGAACACTTGTTTGTCATCACTTCTGAAATATGTTATACCTACTTCATAAGTCTTGAAGTATCCTACATTCTAACAAAACCCACCACTGTTTTAAATTCAACACCAAATTTTTCTGAATAGCAAGCGTCTACCAAGACGCACCCATGCCATAAAAATCTCATATCTCAGTGTAACCCTCTCAAGAAGTAGGTAACAGAAACTCCCACCCGAATCACTGACGGTGATTCTGCAGGTCAAGTTCAAATAACTATCTGGCCAACTGTATATCTACCTGAAATTTCCTTGGGGCCAATAGCACGCCTGCCATATATTTTTCGAGAATGTTTTTAAGAAACACATTTACTCTATGCCCATATTTGTCAAGTCTTTTCTATCACTTTGTTAGACGTTTTTGTTGCTCCTGATTTTATCATTTGATTTAAGAAAAATGTTTATTCAATTTAAATTGTATTTTATACGTTTAATTTTCGATAATATTCAAGAAAGAATAATTAAGTATGTATGTTTATCTTTTTGAATAATCAACTGCAATTCTACCTTCCATATTTTTTATCTTTTTAAATACCTGAAAGAGAACTGTAGTAAAAAACGAAAGTATTTTAAAATAGTATTTATTAAAAATATTTCCTTACGAGCTAACGGAAGACATTTTATACAACACATAAAAATTATTAAAGCCTTTATCACAAACAGACAAAAATCTGCCAATAAAAAATTATACAATATTAAAACTAAAATATCACATCGACATCAGTCAAAAAAAGTTGAAAATTAATAATCTTGAGCAATAAACCATCACAATGGAAAGAGTAAGGCACTGGGACATCACAGGACTAATTATTTTACCTCCAAAAGTGATTAAGCTTGGGCCCATCTATCGCAAGGTACTTGCAGCTCGGGTGTTTGATAGTTGCAGATAGCATTTTTGTCTCCGTGTTCGCAGATGTCAGCGTCCGGCCCAGCGATGGACGTCCAGAAGAAAGTTCCCGCCTCTGTCCTGGCGAAGTGGACGGGGATGTATCTCTGGCCTCTGGCAACAGGCAGGAAATCCATTTCCCCATTTTCGTAGACGGGGACGGCAGCTAGGTCATCGCACTGGTCGATTTCCTCGAAGATCTCGTTCTCCAAAATCTCGTTGGCGACGTTGTCGGCAATCTCGTCCTCCTCCAGGAAGTAACTGGGTTGCGGATGCTTGACGTAGGTGTTTTTGTCGTTTTTCTTCAGGATGCACTTGATCAACTTCTTGATCTGATGTATCGGCGACTTGGACTTCTTGTCATTGACTCTATTGTCGTTGACAGAATTATTGTAAACTTCGTCGGTATTGAAACTCATTTTGCGTAATAAAATATGGAGCGTGTGTACAGCAAAGAACAGAACGTAAGATACGAACGTGAATGATCTTTCAGCCCAGTTCCGTCGTATTTATACCATTTCCCTGACGTCACGGACCCTTAGGACAACTTGAGAGGGGTTCTACCCTCGGCCTATGGCTGCTAAGCTAAGGGACAGGTGTGCGCTTTTCGGTACAGCGAGCCTGCCGAGTGACGGGCCATATGCGGAGATAGAAAGTGGGACAGAGAAGGAAACGCGTGTGTGTACGCGTATAGGGTGTACCAAGATCCGTGAGAATCGCAATCACCATCGAGTTCCCACGATTTTACGAAGGCAGATGGCATACGTAGGGGTGTTTAAAAAAGATTTTCGCCTACGCGAGGGAGGAGGGCATTATGTGAAGTATTGACCCGTTTTACCTCTTCCAGACTATTCTTCGGTATTTGCTCATGTCGAAAGTTTTGAAAGGGGAGTCTTGAAAGGGGTTCCTATTTCTTTTAATTTGTATCGAAATGCACGTGGACGGTACGAGTTTGTTACAAAAGAGCAGGTTGATACGGTCAGTTCTGTTGAATAAATTTACGTACGGTATTGATTATCATGCGCGCAAGGAGATGTAGGTACTTTGAGGGGTTGTTTATCGGGTTGAGGAATTCTTACCTGTATCTTGGATTATTCGAATTTCAATGGGGTATTTTTGTGCAAAACTTTATATTGTACCGTTTACGGTTTACGGGAAATAACAATCCTTTTCATTTTTAGGAATACGAAAGTGAACACAGGCACTAAAACTTTATTTCAAGTATAGAAAAATTTAAGCAAAGATGAATAACCCAAAAATTATGTGTAATGCATTGAAGATATGAATTGCAATTTGATGAGGCAGGGTTAAAAATTTGTGAATAACAACAATAATACGAGTTGAAGTCGTTTTTCAAAATATTGAGTAGGTATTCTCGTTTTCGAACGAAAACTGGAAAGAGAACTATCTGTAATTGGTACAAGAATATATTAATTTTTTATTTGATTCACCGTACTTCTGGTTGTGGGAGATTAGAAACATATCAGAACCTAAAATATAAGTTTTAGATATATACAATAATTCTTTTGAATTGGGGAACTCTTTCCAGGAATATTTGAATTGTGAACCTTAGTGAATCGACGATAAAAAATATTGACAAATAGTACGTTGATTTGTGAGTATTAGTTTCGGATATTTGAGAATAGTTGAAACCGAAATAAAGGTTCTACTGAAACCAGAAAGGTTGTTTGTATTGTCGAATATTATGAGAGAATTTTTGTCAAGAGAGTTTCATCATAGTTCAAATCATTTCTTGATGAAATATTTGTTGACGGCTTCAATTTCCTTGATATATTTTCAAAGTTTTTCAGTAATTGTTTGGTACTAATAATTAAAAAGTGTGCTTTGTTCTTTGCTGTTTGAATGAAATTTCTAATGTTTTTTGACAAGATTACAAAACGAGAGAAACATTGAATTGAATGCAATTTCAAAATAAACAAAATGAAATCGGAAATATTTCTGTCAAACAATATTATTTTAGTTTTTTTTAGAAGTGACACAAAAATAGATATAATGGAAAATTGGACAATAATTTCAATTTAATCAGAGTGACTTTTTTCGAAACTTATTTGGAGTTCAAATAGAATGGACAAGAAAGTGTTATTAACAATATATAATTTATGACAGGTTCCTTTTTGACCTTTCCATTATCATATATCAATTATTGAGCACGAGCCAGACAGCAGTTATAGTGCATTGGAACAACAAAAATAAGCATTGAAACAACTACAAAAGGAGTGTGTAATTTATAATGTCGTTTGCCTTATTTATAAAGATAAACCGAAGTTCAACATTGTTTCTACTCTTTATGCTACTCGTAATAGCAATTATCTTGAGAATTTTCATCTCAACTTCGCATTTAATCAAGGATTCCATATACTAACCGTGTTAGGAATCACACGTTGAAAGGTAAGACCTCGTTAGCCCTTAGCTCACACAAGTTTCTCAACTTCTGAGAGTTGTCGTTCGAATGGGGGCGGCAGCTGATTAACGGAAAAACAGATTTTAAACAGATTTTTTAAACTATAATGGTGATGAGTTGTTCAATTATTCACCATAAGAAATGAGATCTGCAAATTTAAGTAACATTCATTTCAAATAGGCGGTGAAGAACCTACTTGTTGATATACCCTATTATAGTTTGGAAGAGTATTTTAGTGAATCTTTTTGACAATAAATTAACAATTTATTTTTTGTACAATCACTTTATACATTGTGGTGTTTTATCTATACATTTTCAGAACTTTTTATATATTGTCATTTATAAATTTCTGACTTCGTCAATAAGATACAAATCTTCGAACAATAAAGTATGTTTTCATTTGATTTTGATAATTTTTTCGTTCCATCTCAATGGATATAATGTGTTCTGGAAAGAAATAAATTATTAACATGTGTTCGAAAAATCATATATCAAATCATATAAAATGAAGAAGAATAAAAAAAATAAAAATAAAAAAAAATAAAAGATTCCAAACTAAGCTCTTTCAGGAGGTTTCGATTGTTATTATCTATCGATAATCGTCTTCTGGTGATGAATTAGTAGCTGTTGTATCTTGTATTATGTGATATTATCAGTTAGATATTTTATTCAATTTTAGTAAAATAGGTTTGTTACAAATGAATATTGATGTTTTTTGAAATTTAAGAAATCAGAGTTTTATATTCATTTAAAGATAATAAGTTGCAAAAACTTCTTTTTCAAATTCCAAATGTCATCCAGGTTTTCGAAACATGAGTTCAAAATTAGAAGAGAGTCCCATATAACAAAAAAAGCACCCAGTTATCTTCACGACATCCATAATTTGAATCTGAGATTCAGAAATCAACTAACTACACCACGCCACAGAACCACTTTATTTCGTGGATCCTTCCCTTACAATGTGCCTAGCGTTATAATCGAATTCCCAATTCACTAAAATCTTTCTCTGCGCTAAATTATAGAAATAAACTCAATAATTACTTACTGAAACACAAATTGCTTCAACTGCTCTGTCAATAGAGTAGTTTTGGTGTAAATGAACATTTCAGTTTGATTTTCATTTGCATTTGGCACTGAAATATGAAATTTATTATATATATATATATATATATATATATATATATATATATATATA
>WOGP01007622.1:0-11647 GCA_015342065.1 Leptinotarsa undecemlineata
AACATCCTTGCCCTCGAGGAAGTTGTCGGGTCAGCGTGTCTTTAGAGGTCCATCTGCTCCCCTGTTGGGGAGGAGACGGCCTCGCTGTGTTCGGATACCTCCTCCGTCAGGTCGTCGTCCGTCATCCGTTCAGATGCTTCGACTTCCTTTTCGGGACCCGTGGTGGCCTTGGGATCAATGTCCACTTTCGGTGGTTCGACTTCCAAGGACCTCGGGTGTTCAGAGGTACCCTCTGTATCTTTCTTGGTTGCCCTTATGGTCAATGAGGTAAACGCATAGCTTATCCTCATCGACTTCTTCTTGAGGACAGCCATATCCTCGTCTCCGATCCCGAAGACGAAGAGGTGTCCTTGCGGGTTCTCTTTTTCCTCATGGTGGAAAGTGCACCATCTTGCTACCCTCAGATCAGGATTTTGCGCCTTCAGCCGACCCAGCACCCTCTCTTTTTCTCCGGATGTCGTCTTGTGAGCTTCATCCGGGATCCAGAGCGAGGCTTTGGTAAGCTTTGGGAGCTTGTCCACACTGACGACCGCAAGTGATGCCTCCTTCCACGGCTTGAGGTCCCTTGTGGCTTTTCTCAGCCACTGTAGCGTCACGTCGTCGTCGCAGACCACTCTGATGATTTCACCAGAGTATGTCCACGACTTGAACGTGGGCGGTTTTGTATTGCTGCCAGAGGCGGAGAAGATGACCTTATCCAGCTCCTCCAGCAGTTGTTTTTTGACGAGACTTTCCCGTTCAGCGGTAACCTTACCGTACGGGTTGGTTTCGTCTATTATCGCCACCTTGAGGTGTCTCAGGGCGGCGTCTGCGAAGGTTTTAGAAGGTGCAACGACATTGCTGTCGCTGCGCGGCTTCTTCAACCTTTTCGGGGTACCCTCCGTGGAGGTACTCGAGTGAGGGCGCTTTCCTGCAGGGATGACCGGTTCCTTGCCTTTTTTCAAGGCGGAACTCTTGGCCCCCACCGCAGGGAGTGCCCTATCTCTTAGAGGTAGAGCAGAGGAGGAGGATGGTGCACTACTAGATGCTGCCGCTCCTACCTTTCTTGCTCTTTTCCTCCTTTTTGCCTCGGCGCCGCAAATGCGTTTACGCCGCCTTGGTCCTGCTGCATTTCGAGGTGATCTTCTATGTCCAGCCTCAGTCTGAGCAGTAAATTGGGGTGGACATTTCTGTTCATCCCCAGCCACCGCCGTAGATTGAGGTGAGCAAGTCTGTCCAGCCTCGGGTTTTTGTTTCTGTTTTTGATCCATGTGTGTTCCCACGAGTAGCAAGGGAAGGGTTAGTCACCTCTGGCAGAGCCCCGCATTACCAGAGGAAGGCATCGCTTTGGGATTTGTCAAACAAATACTCAACACCTGGATGGTAAAAAGAGTTATGGACTTCTGGCAGAATCTTCCTGGATTGACTCACTCCAAAGCTTTTATTCACCCGTCGAAGTTTGATTCCAAACTGTTCTTGGACTTCAATAGGGATGAACTACGATGTCTAACAGACCTTTTTACAGGTCACTGTCATTTGAATCATCATATACAGAGAATCGGGCTGTTGAGAGACAGTGTGTCGCCTCTGTTTGGAAAATGATGAAACAGCAGAGCAAGTACTTTGTGCCTGCCACGCTGGGGATCGAATCAGGTTTTCAGAGTTCGGCAGAGCCATCTGACCTGAAAGACCACTCACCAAACTAATCGGCTTCGTTAAGAAGCTGGGTTCATTTGGTCGAATAGACCTACCCACTTTGGACCCAACCTAACCTGACCCGGCTTTTTGAACATAAGAAAATTGTCGCTTCGGGCATACTGACAAATCAGCTATAGCCGAACATTCACTCAAAGAAGGAAATCGCGTGAACTTGTTCGAAAAAACACAAACACTTGACAAAATTTAGAATTACTATCCAAGAGTAAATAGGAAGGTGATATACACAGACAATTTTGTAGGAAAAGGTAGAGTGAATTAACATAAGTAAAATCTAGCTACCAGTTCTAAATCGCACTCAACTCATTACATTTAATTCATCCAATAGGAACGAAACCACCCCCACCGCCAATGGGATAGAACTGGAGACTTTTCAATGCTCGAGCACTTCGTCTGTTGTCTTTGATTAATGTATACCGTGTGTACACCCTCTGATCAATAACAAATTTTTGGTAAATCTCTATTACATAACACCAAAAAAAGTTAATAGGAACTATTTTTCATCTTGGTAGTTCTTTTGGGCGACGACGAGTGAACATTCTTCAAATTTTCACGTTATACCAGAATTACCAGACAATGACATATTACATAAATAGTACTGAAGGGAAACTTGTGCATTACATAGCGATGTCACCTTTACATTGGTTTTTTTTTTTCGTCTTTGATAAGAACTGTATAACCTGCTTTACTATATTCATGTAATTTCATCCCATCCTCATTACACGCCTATGCAATTTGGGGTGCTAAATGTCACTGTTTACGAGTACAATCTCAGAGTTTTGTTACTCTGAGCGTACAATACACTGTTTCAGAAAGTGTATGTGTTGTTGTTTTCGAGTTCTGTGCTTTAATAGTGATGTGAAGTTTGCAATCGATAATTTGAGGTTAAATTGAAGGCCTCCGACTTGATTAAACCTAATAATTTCCACGCTTCCTATGTTCCGCCACTGCTCAAGATTGTATTGTGGCCTGCCGTCGCCGTAGTGCTAGAGTGATTCCCATCGTGTCAGGTGTCAGTATTCAGTCGTGTAGCAGTCGCTGGTTTTCAGTCGGTCAGTTAAAATTACGTAGTTGAGAAAGTAGGAATTAGAACATCGTTCGCGGACGGAAGTTAAGTGCTGGTAGTTGAATCGTGAAAATAATGGCTTCGTCACGGAAAAAACAGGACGAGATGAACTTGAAGACTTTGCGTGAACTAGGTGCCTTTCCCCAAAACAAATACTGTTTCGATTGTAATCAACGCGGGCCTACCTATGTGAATGTTACCATTGGATCCTTTGTGTGTACAAAATGTTCTGGAATGCTGTGAGTACAGTTATTCTTTTAACATGCCTTTTCCTGATCTTGGAAAGGGGATAATATCCTATGTCGACCATACAGATTGTCTGTAGTGTTACGTGTTCTAGAAACTTTTGAAGTCGAGTTGTTGTAGTTTTTCTGCAGTTTTTGTATCATTGGGTTCAGAAGTACGAAAGATGTGCTGACAATTACAACAAAAATAAGCTACTACATTTTTAGGAATCAATTTAACCCAAAAATTACTTTATAGTTTACATTTTGCTTGTACTATCATTATTGAAATTGTTTTAATCACCAAGGATTTCGTAATTCACAAGGTATTTCACTTCATAAAGTGTACTAAGTATTTAATCTAATATTTTTACTTCACGTTACTCTTTATTTTTGAGACTTCACAAGACGCTAAGAAAAAGTCGAAGAATGTATTGAAACTCCTGTGAATATAGTGCAGTTTTCCATGACCCCTACACCCCTTGTTTTGAATAATTTCTCTAGAATGTACAAATTTAAACAAACAAATACTCCAAAATGAATAATCAGGTGAGTGGTTCAATTGACAGAGGTCAACGTTACCAATTCTGACAGTCTTGATGTTTTGACCATTTATTCAGAACTCTGGACATTAACTGTAGGTAGAGAGTATAATATGTATGTGGCATTCTGTCAATCATGACAGAATCATTCCAAAACCAACAAAATATGCAAAGTTTTTGCAGGAAAACCATTGAAGAGTAGGTACTTTTTTTGTTTCAACAAAACATCAAAGGGAAATTAGGAAACTACCATCACAAAGATGCTCATTCAGATTGTTTTCTGATATAATTCAATTAATAGACACTATAGACACACATTCACGTAAACATGTTCCTTTATTATGGAAAGTTTGCGCTCAAACAATCTAAATCTGGACTCAAAAAAAGTGCGAATATAACCTCTAAAAGTGAATTTATTATTTGTCATGTGTCAAACTCTGTCAAAAATGAAAAGCGACGTTGCCAGACTACAAAACCAAATCCTAGTTTTACAGGCTATAAAATTTCATAAGTTGACATTTTGTTTTTGATGTAAATAGCATGTATGTGTTCAAGAAGTTTCCTATTTTTGGGGGAAATAAAGGTTTTGGCTTTCTACTTTTCCGTCTTCATACACGAAATGTGAGAATCTTCCAAAGAAAGAAAGTAATCAATTTCAAAATAAACTCTATACAAAAATGTGTAGTTCATGCAAAGAAGTGACTCTCAAACAGGAAAAAGAAGCTCTTCGAAACACACGCACACCCTTTATAATGAGTGTTTTTTTGCTGGTATCTTTTTGGCTACAATATTTTTGACAATTCTCACGTGAATCGTGTCTTGTGTCATAGTCAAACTTGTTCAGTTTGGTCTATAATTTAACCATGAATCGACTCACGAATGACATTATCGGACATTCAACCATCAACACGCATACGTAGACTGAGGACCGAAGAAAATATTGCGGCTGTATCCGCCAGTGTTCTTGATGACCGTGAAATGTGGATTCGCCGCCGTTCGCAGCAATTGGGCCTCTGTAACTCCACTACGTGGAAAATTTTGCGAAAGCATTTGGATGTGAAACCTTATAAGATACAGCTGGGGCAAGAATTGAAGCCACACGATCTCCCACAACGTCTAACATTTGGTGAATGGTTGTTGGCAAAGTTGGAGGAAGATCCACATTTTTATCGAAACATTGTGTTCAGCGACGAGGCTCATTTCTGGTTGAATGGATACGTTAACAAGCAAAATTTCCGCATCTGGAGTGAATACCAGCCACAAGCATTGCAAGAGCTACTGACTCATCACGAAACAGTCACTGTTTGGTGTAGATTATGGGTCGGTGGCATCATCAGGCCGTAATTCTTCAAGGACGACAATGGCCGGATCGTTACTGTGAATGGCGAGCGCTACCCTGTGATAATTGTGATAAGACAGTGCCAACGCGAAACAGTGGCCCAATTAAGAGCCGCCTTCGGTGAACAGTTTATCTCACGTTTGGGGCTGTTAATTGGCCGCATAGATCGTGTGATTTAACGCCTTTGGATTATTTCTTATGGGGTCATATTGAGGCTCATGTATACAGGAATAAACCAGTAACGACTGACGCGCTGGAAGCCAATATTGAAGCATTTATACGTGAAATAACGGTCGATATGTTAGAGAGGTGTGCCAAAATTGGACCTTTCGCATGGGTCATCTAAAGCGAAGCATTTGCATGAAATCATTTTTAAAATTTTTTTGTGTTGTTTTGAAAATCAAATCCTCTACCTCTCAAGAAATCAGCCGTTATGAAAGTGTGTCAATTACACCATCGAGTTATACAAAAGCACTTTCTTCTATTCAGTTTGTACCTCCTAACATTCGTTAGGGAATTGATGAAAGAGGAAAAATTTCACTTACATGGAACACTGTCATCTTCCTATTTTCGTATAAACACTTAATTAGACGAGAGAAAAAGCAATTACTTATTCGAGACACGTTTTTAGACTGTCCCCATTTAGAAGAACCATAAAGCATATACTTGGTAAGATAATATAGTCAACGTTCTAATTACTTTGGATGCAACAAGATGATTATCTTCCCTAATGCATTGGGAAGAAGCACCGATTCGAACGTTTTGAGGTAAAACCATGTTAATCTTTTGCTTGCCCGAAGACTTCTGAGGGTTGTCGATAGTACTGGAACGACAGTAAGTTACAGTTCTGAAAAGGTAGATAGAAATTAGGAGATTCACTATGGCCGCCACAGTCACCTGATCTGATCAAGTTTGATTTTCTTCAATGGAGTTTTTCTAAAATCCTTTTTAATAAAACCGAACCAAATTATACGATAGATCTTGAAAATAAAAAATCCAAAAAGTGAAAGACAGACAATTTGAGCAACCTTTCAGGTTCCCATCAACTTTTTCCTTCGTTAATATCTCATTTCGATATTGCCCTCATAACTATAAATCGATGTTGAAGTGAATGGTAATTTTTCACCCTCATCAAGACAGAATTTTTGATTAGTATGTCTCTGATCCCCATATTCTCGAATATTTGAAATATTCACTCATTCACGGCAAACATTCTGTTGCAATTGTACATCAAAATGACATTAAAGGTGATTGTTTTCACTGTCTGGTTGTCCTTTGTGTCACAATATTGAAAATAACGGCCACTTGATAATCCCAGGAAAATATCTACATATGAATCATATTCAGGATAGCTAATTATTGGAAAAATAAGCTGATACTTTGGCCATTCGCTATAAGGTTTTTTTCAACTTTAATAGATACAAATAAGATATACTTCATCTCTTGTGATGAATGAAGCGGTGGTAATACTTCTTGAGAAAATGACAGTTTGGCAACATTGCCAAGGATACATTTTGATGGGACATTTTCAACAACTAATACTTGACAAATGTCAGGGCCGCACTTGCCTATTTGCAGCACCGCATTTGTACCGGAAAGTTAGTAATTTGAATTGTAAGTCACGTGTTACAAAACGTTGAATTATTTCAAAATTTTCTTGATTTTGACCAAGTATAATTAGGTACAACTTGAATTTATTTTAAAAATATATGCACTCAACTGTGGAGTAAGATGAAAGATGATAATTTGTGATATCTCGTATTACTCATCACTAGCCGTGATGAAGGTTAAAAAAACTGCAACTGAATCGTCGAGAAGCTAAAAAAGTTTCGCTGGTATATTGTAATATGACCTTCTCAATTTAATTTGATACTCTCTAAGGAGGTTATCTAAAATTAAGTAGTGCAATTTTGCAATTCCATTTAGAACGGGAATATACGATTTCACGGAATTTTGCTACTAACGACTGAGTCATGTCAACGAATCATTTACTTTCGGAAATTCCACGATTTCTTGCTCTTCGGAAATGAAAAAAAAAGTGATTATGAATGATCTGGTTATAATGCTCATAAGTTTATTTCAGCATCAATTCCATAAGCACTAACTGAAGAATAAAACAAAGGGCCAAGTATGTTTGTTTCCATATTTCCCAACCAAACATTTATTCCGAACGTTTCTTGGAAATTGGTTGCCAAAAGAAGATTTATATTTGATTTTGCATAACTAGATAGCATATCAGTCGGTTCATCATTTTAATACATCTTTGAGATGTTCATAAACGTCTGACAATTCTCAACAGATATCAACGACGCCATAGAAACCAAGCAAAGCCTACGCGTTTAAGATAGTAAATGAATTGAAATGCTATTTGATCATACCAAATTGTACAACAATCGAATTTTGACTAAAAACTGATATTTTGTCACTCCCAGGATTGAGAATTATAAAAATATTACGAATTATAATTGATTAGGGAGAAATATGCCTCGAAAGAAGGATTACGGCAATACATCAATATCTTTTAGCAAGCGGTCTAGAAGCTATTATCTCACTATAATAGTGAGAGTTGATAGTGGCCATGTTGACACGAAACGTTTTATCGAATATTAATTATTACATCGACATAGTACACTTCGAATACAATAACATTTTCCTTTTCCATTTCCCAATGCAAACACAACTTTCCAAAGAGTTTATTTTAATCCTGATTGCTTTCTTCCAATTTTCGGAAGTTTTCCCTATACTAAATGAAAAGACGGCAAAATAGAAAACCAAAACACATATCTCCCTAGGTTCCTATTGCTCGCGAATTACAGCGAGATTCATAAAGTGAATCTATTCGTTTCTCGCTTCGAAAATTCAAGGTTGGAATACGTCCTTGAATTATTGATTGCACTGCAGTTTTTAAGATGAAAAATGAATTAAAATACAATTATCAAAACAAATCGTTTCTTTCTTCGCAATATCTATTGTTATAGATACACATTTGATATGCAAAACCACAACTTGCCAATTCTATTTCCTTGTGATGATGGAGAATTCCCCTGAATGTCATGATTTCTGTTTATTATCATGTTAATGTATTTGGTTGTATCGATGTTTTGATCCTCGTTAGATGTTTATCGATTACGTGGAAATGTTTGTTATATCGTTCGAATTATTATCTAATATAATATTAGTATCCGAGCAACTGGTATTATTATCTATCATTACTTTCGGCAAATTTGGTGATGGAAAGTCCGTACACCTCAATTACATTTCTCATCGAGAATTGTATATAATTTCATTCGATACCATGAAATTACTGCAAATCGCTTTTTGTATGTTGAATAGTTTTAGCAGGATTTGAGGCACGTTACGTATGCATACGTTTTCGATTTCTGCACCATATAATGCAGGTTTGAACTTTTTTAGAGTTTTGTGCGAGTGTTAACGTTTTTCACAGAGTACAAACAGAGAGACAGACACATATACGAAGTCTGTTCAAAAAATAAGGTGCGTAAATTATATTGGCGATTATTTAAGTTTTTATGTTGGTATAGTCGAAGTAAACGATACCGTGCACTCTTAAAGTTGGCGGCACTCTAAAAAAAACAATGTATGAACATTGTATAAAGAATAATAATATTATAAAAATTCTTGAAGGGTATACTACGCTTCTTTGACAATTTTTCCGCAGTGACCACAACAAAACACCAGCTGTGTCGATTTTGACAAAACAAAAACTTGAGTTGTCAAAATAAGAAACATTTTGAAGACTTTGTGTCGCTGGCGACTGTTTTTGTCAACAAGTTCTCAAATTCGTGACTGGATATTCTTAGAAAATTACGAAACGATGGTCTTAGTTCCATCCATTCCTATGTAATTATTCATCAAATCCGCTATAATTTTATCCAGTCCATAATCTATTGGTCTTGTCAGCAATGATATCTTCTAGAATTTTGTTTTTTTTTGCTATCGCTCAAAATATTCAATTATAAAAAATTGAGCACATTATGAAAACATGGTCTAGGGAATGTATGATAACTGTTCTTGTGGGAAATGTTTCCTACCATTTCCCAACAAAACACGCGAATCTAGCAAAGCAAGTTTTTTGTTTTTGTTTTTGAAAACGAAACTAGTCGCTTATAGTCATGTAAGGTATTCCGTAGATTCACTGAATATCGAATGAACTGTTGTTTATCTCAAAGAGTGAGTTTTATTTCATCTGAAAGTTCAAGGATAACTTTTCAATTCTTCTGTAATTGGGTATTATCACAAGTCCGTGGTATTATAAAACAATGCTTCTTCAATTATTATTTACCGTGTACTTTATTAGCAGGGATTTTAAATAATATAATACGAATTTCTTTGAAATTTTATTGTTTCAATAATTGAAGTGTTATGAGGAATTCCTAGAGACGTAATAGTTTCTGTAATTATGCTAATTTTAGTGATGGACATTTCAAGTTTTATTTTAATAGTATGACATCACATCTCGCTCATTGCTTGGGAGACTCATTTCATAGTTGGGTATGTTTATCTATATTTTACTTCAGTATCGATAAATATTTGAACGATGTTCTTGTCAATATTGTTAATACGAACTCAAATAATCGTATCATTGAGTCCTTGAGTTTCGTTTGTATATGCTCAGACTAGCAGAATGTACATTGGTCGCAATTTGGTTCTCATAACTTTATTACCCAGATTATTTGGCAGCTATTTGAGTAACCATTTTGTTTTGAAACCATTTTCAAAGTGAATTATTCTTCAAGAGACATGTTCTTTGATGGTTTAACCCTTCACGAAAAGAAAATGCCGACAGAGAGGCTTTTAGTGAAATCGTTAAAAACAAACCTAAAACAAATCTAAATAATTAGTTGATATTGAACCTAAATAGGTTCGAAACATGTGCTGATTGATGGTTTTACCATCTACTACACCTACTGCATCTACTGCATCACACATTGAGATATAATGAATGGACTTCTACCACAAGGTAAAAAACATAAATTTCCAAGATAACTTCAACTCATAGGGTGATCCTCAAAGCAGGGGCTGAAGTGCTATCCTTCTGGGAAGGGCTATCCTGGGAGCTGCTTCTTCTTCTCCTTCATTAATAGGTCTACAGAATTGTCCGCGATGGCGTATATCTTTCAAGGTTAGCATGATGAAACCTGATGAAACTATCGTGTGGAGAAACTCTTCTCTAATGCAATTCATTCTGAACATTATATAATCACTATCATGGATGGTGTTATTAATTTTCATCAAGTAACGGATCAATGTATTCATAACCTACTAATTTGATGTCGAAAAAAAATGTTCACATATAATTTTATAATTGAAAAGTTATTTAGACTTATGCGATGTTAGTCATGATGTAATTACATACGTCAGTTGGTTCCAGAATCCATGTACATTATAATTGCCCTTTACACGCCTTTCCATTTAAATGGGAGATATCGTAAAATTGAATCCCTCGCACCACAGAGGAAAGTCAAGCGGCCTCACAAGCCGGTACAACACGTGTGATGAAGAAAGTATGCAAATGTGCTGTTTTGGACC
Organism: Leptinotarsa undecemlineata; assembly: GCA_015342065.1. Taxonomy (NCBI): domain Eukaryota; kingdom Metazoa; phylum Arthropoda; class Insecta; order Coleoptera; family Chrysomelidae; genus Leptinotarsa; species Leptinotarsa undecemlineata. The sequence goes on from WOGP01007622.1 coordinate 10,417, forward strand.
ATTGACAACAAAATTTCACCTAAATTTCTACCAGAAATCATTGATATGTATTGGATAGAGATCAATTTAAGAGTCAGAGTCAGAAATGCTTTATTGTTATAAAAGTTTAGGTTTTGTTGACAAAGCAGGCTTAAGAACTAAAACAATATGAAACATTAAAATAAAGGTCAAGATTTGAATTGAAGGGGTTATATTTTTAGAAGTGATTAATTTTTTGGGAAAGAAAGTTTTTGGCTGATAGAGTAGTAGAAAGACAAAATCTTTCTTTCCCATAAAACAAAATATTAATATGGCTCAAGCACACTTCAAAAAATCTATGGGTAAAAGTATGTGATGAAACATTTTATAAGTTGCAATTATAAGTTGCGAAGTCATCCGAAAGAAATTCCTCAATACTATAATAAACTTTATTCAGCAGAAGTTTTGTTGCTCTTTTTCGAACTATTTGTAGCATGTTAACTTTCTGATTGATTTCTGACGGGATACGAAGAGGAATATTGAATGTGAGACGAGTTGAGTTCGAGTTGTGCATTAGGCAGACATTTTCTAAAACAAAGAGGCAGAAGACTTTCAAGATGTTATGTGTTAAAAAAAGGGGTTACAGGAATCTTGAACGCTAGCTCTGGTAATGAATCTCACTGCTCTTTTTGTATTGTGAAAACTTGACTCATTAAGTTTTGACAGCTGCTCCCTCAGAAACAAACTCCGTACCGCAAGTGGGATTCGAAAAGTGCAAAGTATGCTTTTCTAGCTGAGTGATAGTCCAAAGTGTTAGAGATAGAACTTATCGCATAACAACTTGATGATAATTTTTTGCATAGTATACTTAATATATATATATATCAATGATGTGTTCTTCAAGAATTATATGGTCCAGGTTACATCTAAAGGACATTATATTAGTCTTTGATATATTGAAATATATTAAATTGGCATCACACCATTGTTTAACTTTGCCTATATCATGCTCTGCCCTACTTTTTAGTGCATCAGTGCTTCTTCCATGCCAAAGTATAGACGTGCCGTCAGCAAAACTTGTGAATTTGCCTTCAATCGCTATATATGCCAGATAATTTATATATAATTAAAACGGCAAAGGTCCGAGGATAGATCCCTGAGGTACTCCGCATTTAATGCTCATTTTATTTGAAGATGAACTTTTGAAATTCACTACTTGAACACGATCTGAAAGATACGACTCAAACCACAACAAGATGTTTCTTCTAAATCC
>WOGP01007623.1:0-11647 GCA_015342065.1 Leptinotarsa undecemlineata
AATTTTTGCGAAATAAGTTGTATTTAGAATTGCAATTGGTAATAAAAATGCGTTAGAAAGATAAGTTAGGCATAAAGCACTAACTTTGTTGAGGTTTCGCTAAATTTGAGAAATCGGCTAATGTCAAATTTTTGAAAAACTGTAAAAAAACTAAATTTGTACTAGAGAGCTTAAAATTGGTATATGGGTGAAAAATGAAACAACAATCATCTTTTCTCCTTACCGATTTTCGAAATTTCGAACAATAACTGCTTTTCTGAAAATTTTTTGGAAAAAATGTCAAATTTGACGGGGAAGAAAAATCACTTGATCGGTCATATGCATGTCATTTGGCATTATTTTCAAAGCCCAACCTAATGAAGATATCAAAAGTTGCTTGAAGAGATGAACATAAAAAATCCCATTTGATGCGGATTTTATGTGTGACTGTATACATGAAATAAATATTCAATCTATTAAACTAATGAAAAACTACAAATGAGGCTAGAAACAATATGTACTGGTGTGGTACTGTTGATCTTAGTTCTAGCCTTGAAAAAAAAACTAAACTAAAAAAGAAGCGAGAAAACAAGAGGAAGGAGATAAGGAAAAGGGGGAAAAAACATGTTGAATGTTTATAATGGAAATTTTTCAGAAGTATTAAATCTATGGATCCAACGACTTTCTGATTGATATAATTTTTATATATAATTTTTTATATATATAATTTAATATATAATTTTTTGAGGAAATAAAAAAGCCAAATAATTGGGAATGTCTTCTTGAAAATTCCATATTTTTGACTGTGAATTTCTCAATTGAATTGAACAATTCAGTACTTATCAGTATCGAATGTACCGAAAATATACTTATAAATTCCTATCAGGATATGTTTTTTTGTAATAATTGGAAAAGTGTTAATTACATGAAATGGAAAACGCAATGTGTTCAAAGTCTTCACATCAAGAACTAAAACATCTTTCTTCAATAGTTTGAGAGATATTCTAATACAAAAAATTCAAAATATCGATATTTTTAAAAGCTCGAAAGTTCAGAAATGGTGGAAAAAATAATTATTCAGTAGATATCATCTACGGAACTTTTTGATACCTACAGAAAGAGATTGAGAATTAGTTTTTGATATATTCATTAAGATAAAACAGTCAACTGTATATTTTCCCATTGTCTCTAAACATTCTCAATGTATTAAAATGAAAATTTGGAGGAGAGCTCGATTTTATTTGTCAAGAAAATTTATATAAAATAATAATGAACAAAATTTTCACCACTTTGATATTTCAGGATATCACATGAATTAAAAAAATAAATATTTCTGTTATATTACCAAGCTTCACCAATACCTGAAATTTCCAAAAAAAAATTCGAATTTTTATGACGGCTTTGATATTTCTTCTGTAATTGTTATACTACAGAAAGTAATTCAAGGAACAATATTCCAATAGGACCGACCATGAATCTTGTGGCATCTGGATGCCATGAAATTGTTTTTCCACCAAACCCAAAAAACCTAGATGAACGATTGGCCTATATTGGACAATTCTGTATATATTTCAATATGAAATCGACACGAATATGAATATAACAGAGATCGATCACTAACTGGCAAAGCAAACAATAGTATATGATCATCTGAATTCTGAATTCTAAGCTAGATGTAATTCAGAAGTGAATCTGTAGTTTTTCTCTCAGATATTATATTGGTCAACCATGGGGCAATGTTACTGGAAGGATTGAAGATGATATATGAAGTTTTTTGGTAGAAAAGATAAATTCAACATTTGCAAACAATCTTTTGGGTATGTGTTGGAATTTTATACCTACATGTACTAACAATTTTTCTATATTCATTTTCATTCATTTGATATTGTACATTTGTTAATAAATTTGAATTTGGATTCAAATCTGATTATGGTGTATTGCATTTTGCTGAGAAATATTTGTTACTTGATATTTTGGCATGTTTGGATTCAGACTGTTCAAATTCGAAAATCCTACTCAATGATGGAATAAAATTGAATGACAAATTGTTAGTGTGGTTCATCGTTAAAAATAACCTCTCGAAATATTGAGTAATGTTTGCGAAGAAACCAATCGAGATAACTATCTAGATTTGCCAATGCTGCCAGTTTAACACAACAATCGACTTCACCAACAAGAATTGTAACATTCTTCAACACGTCTGTCTGCGATCTCATTAATAAAAATGTAAAGCTTAATGAACAATCAACCAATTTCGAAATCTCGGCACACGTCTAAAATTCTGACCTTAGTAATCGCACTTATGAATAATCCCAACCTTGCTCCACTAATTTCTGAATCCTCATTGTGATTTGACTTCGTATTGTTGAGCCCAGTTGCATTACCGTAACAATGACGGGAATATTCTTTGTTCCTAAGACATTTGTCTGTTGCATCAGAAGCTACGATTTCATTTGAAGTCTTTGTCCTCGTATCCATCAATCACAGTTTTGTTGTCTTGTATGACTCGTAAATATGTTGCGGTGAAAACAAATTACTTTATTGGAGACATCGAACGTGTGTTTGAATGTGGGAAAATTCTCGTGAGGAGACTTTCGACAATTGTTTGAAATTTCATTATTTAAGGCAAAATTATGGGCTACATTTTATCATAAAGATAATTTCAACAGAAAACAAATTCGGGTATTTGACTTAGTTTCCATAGAACATGACGATAATGATAATGATGTTTCATTTCACGGATTCATGGGTAAACTTTGATGATAATATTTTAATTACAACTATAATATTGAACTAACGTCATTTTTTGTTGAAGAAATCACAGTATTAAATTTTTTTGAAGAAGTTTCATTGACGAAATCTTGTTGGAAAAGAAGATTCAATAATAAGTTCGATAGAAAATAAACAGTTGATTTTAAACCAAATAACTATACGAACATCATCACAATTTCAATAGCCACCTATTTAACAATAACCGACTCAACAATCACCGTCACTTTTCACTCAATGTTGAACAACATGGCCTCATGAAAAAACGGTCAAACTCATTCACCTACACTGAGTATATCCTGCGTAGCCTCAATGACAAACACCAAGTTGACGCTATTAACATCGACTTCAACAAGGCATTTGACCAAATCTTATGTGACTGATCGTTGTCAAGCGGTAATAGTTGGTGACCACAAATCAGAATATCGCCTAATCACCTTCGGAGTGCCTCAAGGAAGACAGCTAGGGCCACTTCTATTTGATATTTATATCAATAATATATCCCATTGCTGTCGATTCGCCAATTTTCTAATGTATGCGGATGATCTGAAGATATACCATTCAATTTCTGATGTTGACAGCATCACACTAATTCAGCAGGATATCAATAACTTTTACGATTACTGTGAGATAAATAGTATGTATCTGAATTTTGTTTGGAAGCAAAAAATACAGTATAAATCACTTATATCAAATATCTTCTCGTCCCTTATAAACTGTTACGGAAATAAAGGACTTTGGAATAGTATTTGATTCTGGAATGCTTTTCGATAAACATTTATTCTACGTTTCTAAAAAGGATAAAAAATGTTAGATTTCATAATGAAAATTTGTCGGGAATTTAAGAATATTCAGACCAACTGTTCTCTTCATATATCGTACATCACTAGTGTTGTTATGGTTATGCCACTGAAAAATAGAACCCTGGATACGACATTTACATAAATGAACTTGAAAGGGCACGGAATATGTTCATAGACTTTATCAATGAAAAATGTTTTTCACTCTACCCCAATAACCATATCTACGTTCGGAATGAACAGAACATTTTAACACTAGCGAATAAACGCGAAATTTCAGATGTGAAGTTCCTCTTTAAAGTCATAAATAATTGAGTTGATTTGCCAGCTCTCCTTAGCTGCATTCATAGCATACTAGAAATTGTTTTAAAAGATCCCCAAGTCACTTGACTATATTAAAAATTGAGCAATTGTTTCACATATATAACCCTTGCTGGATTTTCAGATTTGTGATGACGTGAAATAAAAATGAATGGAAGCTAGATATCTCAGCACATTCGATCTATATCATTAATAAGTGAAATAATTCGAGTCAGCAGCTCATGTTTCGAAGTAATGATACTTCAGTATCTTTCGCAGCCTGATTCGAGTAAGATACCGTATTTCATTGTAGAGTCAACGAGGTTTCATTTGACACGTTCACGAATATATTGGCAAAGACAGGAAACAAAAAACCGACAGAAATAATAGAAAACCATAAAGCAACTTGGTTGATCGGCTATGCGAATCTAGATCAGTTGGTCGCTGCAACTGAACGGAAAACTTACGAAAGGTGTTTTCGATGTCATGGATCATTTGATTTCCATTGCCGCAATTCGGGTGTTTTTATAGAATTTCACTCGGTTGAGATATAACAAACAGTTGCTAATAGCCATTGGAAATTTTGAGTTTCTGATTGATTCTGCCGGATATCTGACCTACTCGACGTTAGAAACCATTTCTTTTTACAGGATGTGTTGAGAAGTCAAATGAAATTCAGATATTACAGAAGAAGGAGAATATATTCATTGAAATAGGTCACCCTAATATACAATATTATATAAAGCATATTACTAACATTATAGAAATTGAAAAAAATTATAAAAAAATCAAAATGTAGATATAGTTCAAAATTGAAAATAAAAATTTCTAGTTTGAAAAATAACGACATATGCTATCAAAAAAATACATTGTAATATAGGCGCAGCTCCAATATAATGACGAATAGAAGAAAACACCATACATACATTTATTTCATTTAAATCAAGTTTGTTCCATTTAGATTTATTGTTGTCATAATCATTCCTTTAATTTTCATTTCATAAAACAGATGTCCAAATACGCTACCCTGCGGCAGACCTATATGTTTATCCAATTCCTGTGAGATATTATCTTGAACACTGCCTTTTTGCTTTCTTTAGGATGAATAGTCTGGTAGAGAAGTTGGAAAATGACAGTATTCAGCAATGGAAAAACTGTGTGAAAACTTAAATTTTGTCCATTTCTGAAGGCGCAAGCGGATTTTAGCTTTCTAAACGTTACGAAAAGTATTGTTCGATTCTTCATTTTTTCTAGGAAAAATTATAAATATGACAAGTTACTGATAAATAAAACGTTATTGTTCGAGAAGAATACATCGAATCCACGCAGTAACTTATCCGGTAAACTAAAAAGGTTCCCTTTCGAGAAGAGTATTACATTTCATTACAATTTCCATATTTTTCAGATGAGAAACTGATTCTTCCTAGACGAAAATTTGGGTTTCTTTTGCAAAACATTACTTTTTTGCACAAAAATGACTTTTGTTCGATATATAATACTTTGAATATTGATAAAAATAGCTTTAGGCAGCCTTGAAAATGCCAAGATTCAGGAGAAATCACTGTTGATGTATTGATATTTTGTTGATTTTCTTCTATCAAAATACGCAAAACTTTCTGTTGATGACAAAAGATATAAATGTTCATTTTTTGAGAATTGTTGATACTCACTTTTTCAATGACATTGAAAATTTCATTGTGAAATCCAAACCACAAATTTTGTTGTATCAAAAAGTGAGAGGATTTTCTCTCAGTAAAATCTATTCACAATAAAATCCGCATCATTTTCGAATTGAAAGGAACCGGAAATAAAAGAGTTTATGAAACCTTTCATCACAATTGAACACGATTCGTTTTGATCATTTGTTTTCTTTAAATCATTAGCGATCAAATAGATGAACTGAATATATGGGGTAGCATATTTCTCATTACATTCCATCGAAATCTATATTTTGTATAAATTTCCACTTCTATTTGGATGACTAATTTTCTTTTCGAACTCAATATGATTATTCAGAATACGTACTAACCTAAGTCACTCCTATCTGAAATGATCTAAGCTTATTTGATCTATCACAGACTAAATCTATTCCAATACATATTGCATCAAAAATTGGATATGTCTAAACGATATTGTATCATTATGTAATTTGATTCTTTTATTGTTCATCATTGTTATAACTGAGGAATTATTATTTAATTGCAAACAAAATTGTGCCTAATTGTTCTTTCTTATTAGTCAGTGGGCTATGCTTGAAGACTGGCAATAGACAAATCTAAAGAAATGAACTCTAAACGTTTAAGCCAGTCTCGATATACTTACACAGTAGGTTTAATGAACTGACGCCTATCAGAAAACAACTACTCCCCTGACTAATACCACGAAGGGCGTTGGATTATATGCGACCGGCGTCAGTGCAGTAATTTTCACAGAAAGTTCAAAGTTAACACTTTTTCATAACAGAACAGAAATATTATTTCCCAAAGCAGGTTTCGATAACAAAATTAGCATCATCAGGACTGAACTTCGAACTACCAACTAGCTCACAGCTTCGATAATGAGAATTATCAAATGAAGGTGATCAATTGTGTGTTAATAATGAGTCATAAGTTTGGTAATTATGTCACTTGTTATTGGAATTTATACTTCTTATCAACATATTATTGACTACTTGTTTTGTTATCAAATATTTACCATTTTCTCTCTGTAATTATTTGCGTGAAAGAGTAAACAACGGGTTGTTTGGAATAAAACTTTCATCGCGTTTCATAGAGCTTATTTTTCATTTTTCGACTTATGAACTTTTTGAGTTATCTGGTTATAGTGTGGCTCCTCTTCGAGACCTCTAATCGTTATTAAAAACTCATTCAGTTACAGAGGTCACGAGGATTATATTGAATGAAGTGCTCTCCATCTCACATCTGATTGTCGAAAGATGAATTAAATTTAAATATAATTAATTTTGAATATACTCGTAAGACCATATTTCTTGAAATAAAAACTTTTTGGCTTTCTACTACTTTTTAATATTTGTATATTTATTGGCATTCAACTATACATGCAGAACTCAAAGAATACTAAATTCTGAATTTTTTTTTGTATTCAAATCATACAACTCAATTGGTAACCAAATGAAAGTTTATGATAATTTGAAATGAGTATATCAGGTTTCGTCTAATATTGATCAATTGGTATTTTATTGGAAAAATCAATAGCGTTTTTTATCTAAAAGTGGAATCGACTATATTAAACATTTTCACATGGCACTCGAACCTAGTATCTTTCGCCCTTTTTGTCAGTGAAAACCAGAAACATGTATAAAAAAGTATAGTTTTCGAAAATCATTTTCAATTTTCACTTATAGTACTTGACATTTTCTCTACCTGTCACTTGAATTGTATCCGAACACATATTTGTGCTTTAAAAGAAATAGTGTTTTTCCAATGTTTTTTTGCGTATGTATATACGATGATATTGGTATCTGAGATGTATCAGAAGTTGATGATAAAAATCTGAAAATACCAAATGATTTTCATTACTCAGGACGCAATGATGGAATATGTGAATGTCGAAACGTTGACTATGCGAACAACTTTTTTTTATAGTGGAAAACTGATAATCAACGTAACCAATACTCTTTCATAAAAATATTGGATCAGCAACTATATACTGAATTGTGAATTGTTCCACAGTTTTGGTTTCCCTGTCTTTCGACATAGAATAGATTCCAGTTTGGAAAAATGTATAGAACGTATGGTATAGACTATTTTTATCCGTCAAATTTAACTTTTCTGGTTCCCAAATTCTGAATTTACTCTTTCAGATATTTTTCGATATCGTTTTCAATTTCTGTCCTACCCAAATGAATGACAGCATTCGATGTTGAAAGTAAAATTGAGTCTCGATAAATTGAACGAAAAATCTGTTTTGAAATCTGTTTTAAAATCTATTTTTCCGTTAATCAGCTTTCGCCCTCATACGAACGACAACTCTCAGAAGTTGAGAAACTTGTGCGAGCTAAGGACTAACGAGGTCTTACCTTTTAACGTGTGATTCGTAACACATAGAATTTCGAAGAAGTCAATATAATGAAGTGTTATTATATCAAAAACTAAATTATAAGTTTTTTGATTTTTCAAATCGGTTGAAATAGCTTTCAATTTCAACTTAAGAAATATCATTCAAGATGCCAATTGAATTAGTTGTTCTCCATTTTGCCTAGAATTCTCCCGAATAATTTTACTTCAATACCACACAACTCAATATATAATTGAATATTTTCAAAAATCACAAAAAAACACGAGGAACCTAACAATTATTAGCGTGATAATGAAAATATGGAATATAGTACTGACCTTATTTTTATTTTAGTAGCCGATCTGAAACTTCACACCGTAGAAATGACTGTTCTTTCCTTCCTTCAAACTGAAAATCGGCATCAACTAAGTAAGTTTTTGGTAGTCATTCTAGTCCACATGAGCACAGTATTTTGATTTCAAATTTTCACTCCCTCACTTTTGCGCAACATAATCGAATTGCAAAACATTGATAAGACCTCCAGTGTGTGTTCTCAAGTCACGAATTACGTACCACGCCTTCCGATCCTTCAATACCTCGGAGCGAACTGTTTCACTTTTAAGTATAGTAAGAGTAAACTTGTTGTTTTTGGGCAACTTTTGAACGTCTCTTCGTAACACTTAAATATCGTGAAGGTCCCTGACAATTGCAAGTGAACTGTATGCACCCAATTAAAGTGTCAGAAGTGAAATTAACCTTTTACATTAAATTACAGACTCAGGTTTTATTACTCAGTTCAATTGTTGGTACCGCATGATGAATCTCGTTTTCTCCAGGCGAATCAACTGAATACAATCAAAAGTTTTTCGGGAAACATCAACGCGCGCGTAGACAGAAAACCTCGGAAACTTCAACGAGCGATAAAGACAGGAGCGTCGGGAGATTTCAACGAGTGCATACACTAGAAACTCCTCACAAATCACTAACAACTCAATTATCGAGTGACGCACTATTGTCCTGGAGAGTCCTGCAAGATGCGGCCACTGCGTGAGTTGATACACGTGTGTCAGAGCACGGAGATGACTGGCGTGCACTCCCTGCTGTAACTGAGAGAGTACTGGTCCAGCGCGTTTGTAATCTAGCAGGCTTATACAAGACACTGCTCTAGTTTACCGCCTTGAGATCGAAAGTGTTTTGTCGGATGGACTCACTTGATATGGTTTTGGTTTTGTTAGTTGTCTTTGCAAAGGTGACGGGTGTAATCGAGTGGTCGTTGGTCAGTTCCTTGTTGGTGGTGGAGGTCTACAGGGTGAAACACTAGAAATAACTCATATAATAAAGAATTACTTTAGGGATTCACGATATTGCAGGATTTTTCAGATATTTCTCTGCTTTTCTCCTTCCGTTGGGAATCCATCACAAATATGAAACGTCATCGAGGATTTGACTTTGATATTCAGATGTGACTGTTTTGCCCAATCGCCAAATTTAATGAAAATTCACAAATTTTGAAACTTTCTTCAGCTACAATTTTCATTCCTTCCAGATAAAAAAACCCAAGTTAATATCTCTTCTAGGAAACGTATTTCAATTTTACTCAAAAATATCAATTATTCAAAAGACATTTATTGAAATGTGGGAATGAACTGAATTTTTTCGGTTTTAGATTGCTTATAATTTCCTTCAAATACCATGCCATTGATTTTCTCCAAATATGATACCGCAAAGCCTTTGGATTCAAAAAATAAAAAGAGAAAATGGTAACGAAATTTAGCATTAATAACTTATCTAGAAAATTTTTGTGGATTTTATGTAACTATACATTCAGAGGAGAAACCAGATCAAAATTTTAAGGTATTTTGAATGAAGATGCAAATATCTATCTTCAATGAGTACACCCCTTTTTATGTGGCTTTTCCCACATAAAAATTAATTTTTGAATTGAAAAATATGAAGATATAGGTTTCTTAGTATATTATTGATACGTGATTGAAGGAACTAAGGGTACATGGAGTAGTAGAAAGCCAAAAATTTTCTTTCCCAAAAAATAAAAAATATTGTAAAAATATATTAAATATTTACAACTTCAAGTAAAAATTCGTCAAATGTATAAAAGCAATTTTTCAATGAAAATGACAAGTTTTTGTTTGAAGGCAATTGATGTCAGCATCTTTACACACAGGAGACTTTTCATATTTTGTATAGAGGTATTTTCGAGTCGTGAGCATATAGTTTTCTCTAGTACTATACCTATTTATATACTTCCGATCGTAGGTCGAAGTGCCTTTTATTTTCATGGATATATGTCATGAGTTTTAAAATAAATATGCTTGCCACAGTTAATATTTTATTATCTTGAAATATTCCTCCACATGACATTCTGTAATCAAGGTTAAAAATTAATCGTAGCCTTTTGTTTTACGCATATTCTGTCAATTTCAGTGGCTAATTCCCAGACAGCAATGTTGCAACATACTATGGAGAAAAATTTTGCGTAATAAACCGTACAGATTTCGTATCTAGTTTACTTATCAGTGATTTTATTAGGTAATACGATTGGTTTAGTTTCTTAGATGTAAACTCTATGTGTTCTCTCCATGAAAAACGGGAATCAATCATTGTTCCTGAAAAATTTGTACAAGTTTTAGATCTCAGAGATTCGTTGAAAACATTGATGGTGAAGTTATGTAGACACCGAGAAGAATATGAAAATGCAATACAAACAGTTTTATTTACATCAACAATCAATCTGTTTTTGAAACATCACTCACTGAATTCTGGTAGCACAGGATTGACTTGGTTATTCATTTCCTCCGGTGTTTTGCTCGATAAGATGATAGAAGTATCATCTGCATGAAGGCAAACATTACTTATGTTATAAGGAAGATAATTGACATACAGTAAACATATCAAAGGACCAATAATATTACCCTGTGGTGTTCCTGTTGTAACAGAATACTCGTCAGATAATGTGTTATTCAGTTTCACTCTGAAATATCGATCAGTTAAGAAGGACACGATGAGCCTATTGATATTGCCTCTGATACCAATGTTTTTTCAGAGATTATATCAATACTCAGACTATCAAAAGCTCTACTTAACTCGAAAAAAAGTCCCACAACGACTTTTTTCTCATAGATTGAATCATGTATTTGTTGAACCAATTTGGATGTTGCTGTTTCTGTTGAATGATTTTTTCGAAAGCCATGTTGGCACTTGGTCATCAAGACGAATCTTTCCAGGTAATCATTTATTCTGCGCCATATAATCCTTTCAAAGATTTTAGAGAAGACACTGATAATCGATATGGGGCGATAATTCTCTATATTAGTGCAATCGCGACTTTTCAATATCGGACTCGATAGTGCGATTTTAAGAAGATCAGGATAGCCTCTAAAAAAATGCATAAGTTTATCAGGTGCGCAATTTGTTTACATATAATATCAATCTAATCTTTGACAAGTTTGATAGAAACCCCATCATACCCTGTACTTTTTTTATTAGGTAGCGAGTCCATAATATTTTTTACGTCAACCCCTGTGGCTGGCAAGAAAAACATTGTTGTATTGACATTTGGCATTGTAGTTCCCATCCCAAGATGGCCTTCTTTGTAATGGAGTTTAATTTTTTTATCTATAATATTCAAAAAATATTTTACGAAAGTTTCTGCGACTTTAAGTTCATCAGTAATCAAATTATTATCATGATTTATAGAAATACTTTGTTTCATTAATTTTAGAGGGCTGTTTGATAATGCTCCAAAGTGTTTTACTTTTGTTGAT
>WOGP01007624.1:0-11647 GCA_015342065.1 Leptinotarsa undecemlineata
CTAAACCATAAATTTTTTAAAACACGTGATGATACACTCCAAAGAAAAAAGGTTTTCCTTGCGCAAAAGCAAAGAAGAACAGACTTCGAAACGTGACAATTTATGTCAATTGTACAAATCTATGTTTCGAAATTATTGACTTTTCCAATACGTTTCAAACCATCAAAAACTGTATGGGAGCGTGTACCAGAGCGTATTTATGAGAATAAAATCTCCGGAACAAAATTTTACAAACCAACGTCGAACGCGTTTATATAAATATATCAATATTATTTTCAAATAGAATGTTTAGGAACTGAGTCAATAGGTCTTTTCTAGTTCTAAGTTTATACTCTTCCAAATCGTCCAAAATCAGTGAGTCAGATGTGGACTGAAATTTTTACGCGTCAACATGCTCAGTATTCTGACAACATTCTGACTGTCAGGAACCGTCCGGGTAGAGAACCAGAACATACCTAATATGATATAAATTATTTTATTCAATAATAAATACATTTGAACTCATCTTCTTCTGAATGAAAGTATTTTGTAGCTGATGACGGTCAATAATATTTCACCAATTAATTAGCTGATAGAAATAATATTATGGAAATCAATATTAGTATTCAATTAATACATTTTCTGGGAAGTAATCACCTCAATCATTTTATATAGCTCCACATCCATAATAATTCATTTAGTTCAAAAGATTTCAAGAACAGAGCTATAATTTCTGTGGCATCCGTGCTTTCTGCGTCAACTGGAAAGGAATATGAATTTTCACCTTGCATTGACGAAATTATTTTTCAGAACAAAATGCTCATTCTTTGTCAGATATCTCAGTAATTACTATTCATGTAACGACATCCACTCATGTGAGGGAATCAAAACAGTCACTGGGGAGCTCAAAGTAGACCACCTTCACTTGCTAATGATCCCTGACCCCCTGTAAGACCGCGCAGCAGGGGTCAATTCAAACGACCGTTACTGGACAACCAATCACGAAAGTCAAACAATAATTATTCATTTATAAGAAGTCATGGTGATAGGCTCGTTATACGCTACAATTCTAATGTGGATTTTGTTAATGTATTGAGATTGTGAAAGATAATTTTCGTTTGACGGAAAATAAGGATGATTTATGTGAGAGCGGATGGACAGTAATTGAAAAGGGGTATTATGAAGCTGTCATAGGGCTGGGTGGCCATGATCATCGTGAACATTTTCAATTGTTCAGTTTCGAATCGTACATGGTTAGTATCGCAACATAGTAAAATAAAATATATTCATCTTTCCTAATGATAATCGATATAATGATAAAATATTATTCATTCATTTCATATCTGAGTGAACTTAATTCAACAATACTAAAGAAAAAAGCAATTTCTGGAATTTACATTTATTACTAAAGTCAACAACCAATTTAATTTTATAGGGACTTCCAAAATTTTCACAATTGATAACGGCCATCTTGTTGAAGCTTCATCTGTCAAGTTAGTTGTCATTTGTCATTAGTTGTCCGTTTTGCCAAATCACCATGGATATAGCATTCAAAAACAGGATAAAAATTTTCTATCAAAATGGGGGTTCTGTTCAAGTAACGTAACGCGCGCTTCGCCCGTTTACGTTCGCCATAATTGTCCTTCCAAGAGGACTATTCGCAATGTGGTGGTTAAATTTGAGTCCACTGGTTCAGTAAATGATCGACCAACACCCGTACGTTGACGAAACCTAATACCTGTTGAAAACATCTCCGATGTCTGTGAGAGTAAGCAGGGGAATACGTTACAGTCAATTATGTGTCGCTTACAAGAACTCGACCTTTCGCAGACAACAACTCGACAAATTTTGCATCGTGACTTGGTCCTTCACTCGTACAAATTCCAACTGACCCAGGAACTGAAGGTAAACGATCATAGAATACGACGTGTGTTCGCTGAATTGGCTCTGGTGCAGTTGGCATCTGACCCTAATTTTCATCGATGACGCCCATTTCTGGATGATTGAGTACGTGAACAAACATAATTTTCGAATTTGGAAAGATAAAAATTCACATGAGATCCATGAGCGTCCAATGCATCCCGAAAAAGTCACTGTTTGGTGGGGATTTTGATTGGCGGCGTCATCACTCCATATTTCTTTGAGAAAGACGTTGGCGAGGCCATCAATGTCAACGGCGAGCCCTGAATTGGATGATCTGGACATCAATCACATAATATGGTTTCACTAGGACGGCGCTACGTGCCACACAGCTCATGCCACACAGAGCTCATGTTACGTTGGATATTCTACACGAGCGATTTGTGGGCATGGCCTTATCACGTGGAGGTGATGTGAACTGGGCATTGAGATCGTGTGATTTGACCTCGTCAGACTTTTTTGTGAGGTTTGCTCAAGTCGTATATTTATGCGAATGAGACATAAATCACAACAGTAATCAAAGCCCACATAACTCATGTCATCGGTCAATTTCAGACTAATGTATGCGCCAGAGATATAAAAATTTGGATGATATCTCACATACACTTTGTTTTACTTAAATTCAAAAATAGGAAGCACCTAATAAAAAACACTATATTATCACTGTACTAGTGCTCAATTTATGAAGTGAGTAAGAGTGATTACTGTGATTCATAAATACTGGCATTCAGATTGAGATGATTGATTGGAAATAGGATTGACTAGGGTGAATTTTTCAATAAATTGAGTACGAGGTCCAGTAACTTTAAAAAAATCCATGGAGGAACATATTCTTGAATATTTATGATACTTCAACATCTTCAGCGACCATATATGCGAATATTTGATTCAAAGATCAATTAGTTATCTACTCACATTTGTCGTCCATTTTTAAAATTGAGGAATCGAGAAATATTGAGAGTCTCGGGATATTGCTTTCGTTACCTCCAAAATCTTTTAACTTGTGTGGCGTAAGGGTTCAATCTGAACTCTGATCTTATCGCCCCCTGAATAAATATTTTTCTTCATATTGTGTGTCAACAAAATATTCGAAAAAACTAATTCAAGTAATACTCTTGCTTATGAAAGCACATTCATCCTTTTTTCCATGAAGACAAGGACGAATTTAGATCTAAATTTCGAGCGGAGGTGATTTCTGAATTTTGGAAAGTCTCACGCTGTTGATGTGTTTCCTGTAACACAGTGTAAGATCATCACTTCCACAATGGAGAAGGAAGTCCACGACGAATTGATATTCTGAGATGTATTGGTGAAGAGGACCGACACTAAGTGGGAAACATCTGTATACCAAAACCCACCCACACGTGACAATATCTGAATCACGAATCCAACCACCATCAATCGACTAAAATAGGAATCATCAAGATTATTAGACCGTGCTTTCGGGCTCTGTAATACGAAGGAAGGTCTCGAGAAGGAAGTAGATATCATCAAAAATGATCTTCAATGGAATGGCTACTCCAAAGCGATGGTGGAACAGACTTTGGCTGAAAAACAACAGGAGCGTCGCAAGGAAAAGAATCCGTGACAACCAGTGCGTGCATTTCTCTATATCAGGTGCAACATCAGAACCTGCTTTAGATCCAGAAACACTATCCGTAGCAGCCTTACACGGACTTTGACTCCAAAAATTGCATTTACCGGATACTCTAAGATTTGAAAATCCTATATTGGTGAAACTAAGAGCCATTGCTGAACATAAGAAACACACCGAGGAAAAACCAGCAAATTCGGAATAGCAGAGCTGACCCATCAACATATCATCTACTGGTCCCAAGCTGAAATCATACAAAGGGAGTAACATTGGTTTAGGAGAAAAGTCCAACAATGTATTCAGCCAAGCTAGCGAAAAGGTAAGCAACATATGGAAATCAATATTCAAGCAAAAAATGGCCGACTTTCGCCTAACAGTAATGTCCCGCTAAACCGGTGAAGCGTAAAAAGGAAAGCGGAGATGAGTGAAAGTCCTCCCCTCGAAGGAATTAGTCCAGTCATCACCCAAAGACGATTGTGGATACTAACAATCGAAACGTCGTGAAGTAACTTGGCTTGGAATCTCCTAATTTTTTATTTTCATTTTATGTCTAATCGTTCTATTTTTACATGTTTTTCTGCTTAATCAACTTGTTATTTTCAGCTATTGTTTTTAATTATTTTTTATAATTAGTTCT
This sequence comes from Leptinotarsa undecemlineata, assembly GCA_015342065.1. NCBI lineage: Eukaryota > Metazoa > Arthropoda > Insecta > Coleoptera > Chrysomelidae > Leptinotarsa > Leptinotarsa undecemlineata. Next base: position 4,131 of record WOGP01007624.1, read on the forward strand.
TTCAGAAATTTCAAATCATTTTATACAGTATCAGACAACAGAAGTCCGAACTAATGAGATTCACTGATTCCTAACGATGAAACCGCTCTCAATTCATACCTAGCTACCCTTTCACTTTCAGACAAGCTTCAATGATTTTTAGTAGAAAAAGATAAGAAGAAAGATTATCGAATGATTCAAAGATAATGACATAAACAATAAAATTGTGATGGACATATCATTACTATGAGATGAGACAATTGATGATTTCATTGAGAATAGTTTGCCCGCGACTTCTCCCGCATAGAATTTGGTAGTTGTAGTACTAATTAGTACTATGTTGCTGTATCGCTGCTGGTCCAATGTTTTGATAGAACCAGAATCAACGAACTTAGGCATGCGCAGCGTTATAGAAAAGTTGTTTCAAAAAATTACTCTACAGCGCCATCTAGTGGCGAGTTACAGAGAAAATCATCTCTATGAAAAATTACTTATATATGTCAAGTTTCATCACGATCGGTTGAGCGATGTAGAAGTTTATCACTTACCAACCAACCAACCAACCAACCCACCAACAAACATCCATTTTTATATCTGTTAAAAAAAATCTGTTTTTCCGTTAATCAGCTATCATATATTAGATTACAAAGGATCCAGTCACCTTAGATAAATACGGAGGTGAAAAACACACTCAAGAGGTATTGAAATTTTATTGCATCAGTTTTGAAAAGAAGTCTACAGGTTTCTGAAACTCCAGTTCCAAAAATATGAGGTCATTCAAAAATTTATGAATGTGGCATGTCTGTGCGGCCGATTAGCTCTTCCATTAGTTGCTCATAGAATTGCTGAATTCATGAATTCATCAATGAAATTGATGATGTAAAATTGTGAGATTAAAAGGTTTTATGATCACTTGATGTATCTAAGTTGCTTTCAAGTTTAGCTATACCAAAAACTATAGAATAGTTGGGGTATTTTTTGAGGGTCAATACTCTCAGTGGAGAAGTAATCAAATATTACATACAACCAACAAAAATCTGTAAGGAACAGGACTGCTTTCAGTTCAGCAACTATTTCTACAGACATCATCAAGGCACGTCAATAGAAAAGTCACCGCTCCCTTTCATGTCCAAGCTGTTCATTAACAGATTTGATTTGGAAAAGAATAGAATGAATATTTTAGAGGAACTTGAAACCGTTATTCCAATATGGAATAAGAATTGGGGACTGTGACGAAAAATATAAATCGGTCAGGTTGAAACTCGGTGTGAAGAACACGTGGCAAATATGACATTTCGGAAATCAGGAGAATTCTGTGTCGCTCAAAATGTCTGGAAAACAGCCAAAGAATGAATAAAAGTGTCTCAAAGTGTAGGGATCAGTACCAGATTATGGACAAAAACAAATGTACCATTTCAAACAGTCCATTGCTTATAATAAATTGATGAATGTAGCCGTTACTACGTGGTAGGAAATCATAATGAAGAAAAGAGAAATGAAACGTTCTATGTTTTTTACCACTTTTATTTTTAACTCACGTTACTACAGTTTCGTCGTATACGTACATTTTCAAACTTATACAATAAACAAACAATGATTCATTACATTCGTCGTTATATACTACCCCTGTAGGTACTAATAGAAAGAGGGGTACTTGACTTGATTGAGTACCTGAATCTACAGTTCACAATGCGGATGTGCCAATTTAAAAACCGGCGAGTAAACTAAATCGATTTGAACATTTAACAGGTTGCACCCGCAATGTTTATGCTTGTGGATTTCCAAGAATTCTAAATAATTTAGTTTCCAACCCTTCCGGGCATAGAGCAGAATTTCCGTAACGTTTAGATTCGGAAACTTGTGGTTGCATACCAAGGAATGGTTTAAAACCATCGAATCATTTTTTCCTAGTCTAAAGAACCTTTCATGTTCATCATACCGTTTTTGTAAATTTCGGCCACATTGTCACACATAAATACTATTACACTCCGGGCACTTCAGCTTATAAACTCCAGATTTTTCCAAATTTTCGATCTTATCTTTGGCATTGAAAAGGAAATGGCACTTCCACATTGTTTTTCTGAATAAACCCGCAACTATTCCTGTTCTTTTTCCAAAATATATCAGCGTTACACATTTCTTGATTTTTGGTTGTTTGACCGAAGGGTATATTAATTTGTAAGTGAATTTCCGACTTTGTTTCCTGACCAACTTCTGGATAGTATCTGCGTTGAAATCATTATTATGACCTATCTGTGTAATTATATTAATTTCCCTAGCTATATTTTTACCAGAAAAAGGCAATGAGAATGCTCTATGCAACATTGATTTGTAGCAGGCTAATTTATGACTGTCTGGATGGAAATAATCGTTTGGGCTGTTGATGTCTGTATAGCTAGGTTTTCTGAAAACGTTGAACTCAAATTTATTGTGTTCACACTTGAAACAGAGATAGAGAAACAGATAAATTTCTTAGACCTGGCCATTACACACAATGTCACACAGTTTTCCAACTATTCCTTGGCATTCAACTATAAGTTTTCGAACCTAAACGATACGGAAATTCTGCAGTATGCCAGGATGGGTTGCAAACTCAATTATTTAGAATCCTTGGAAATCCACAAGCATAAACATTGCGAGTGCAACCTGTTAGATGATCAAATCGATTTAGTTTACTCGTCGGTTTTTAAATTGGCACATCCGCATTGTGAACTGTAAATTCAGTACTCAATCAAGTCAAGTACCTCTATATCTATTAGTACCTAAAAGGGTTGTATATAATGGCGAATGTAATGAGTCATTGTTAGTTTATAGTATAAGTTTGATAATGTCCGTATAGGACGAAACTGCAGTAACGTGAGTAACAAATAAAAATGGCAAAAAACATAGAAAGTTCCATTTCTCTTTTCGATTGCTTATCTTCAAGAAAATCTTTCTGTTCAACTGAAAAGGTCGTCAGCCTAATCGAAGTTCAAAACAACATACTTCTGAATAAAAATGTTAGTTGGGCTGTCTATTGATGAAAATCCGTTAATTAGTTTTCGAGTTTCGATTGAAAATATGGTGTGACAGCTATATTTATTGTAGAATATGAAATTGTATAGTATTGTAGAATATGAAAATCATTTGAAAATATTGCATTTTTTTATAATGTGACAATTTTGAAATTCAGATGTATTGAAGTATATCAAAGAGACGTATATCATGTTATGACTTCTGAAATTTTATCCTACTTAATTTATTTTATTTCTTCCTCTACGTTTCACATGGCCATTCATGGAAGTCAACATTATGAATAACATAAATGTTGAATGTACTATCAAGTACCCTTGTCAAGTTGCTTGCTGAGTTGAATAATCACCGATATTACCCACGAATGGCTTATAGCTACGCTACTGAATTTGTGCCAAGCATCCTCATAGTGCAAAAATCTCGGTAACTATTCTCGGCATACCTGTTGTACAAATCATAATCGACTGGCCATATTTCTTCACCCGGGAATTTTTCCTTACGTATGCGTGCGCTTTCCATAGGAGATGGTGCTTTTTACTTGCAATTGCTCTGATACACGGTATGAAATTCCAATCAATTTATATCATACAGAGCAGACAAGGTAATAATATAATTTATAGAGGCATTATTCTTGCTTGGAACTCGGCTACATGCCTTTTGTTGGGCGAGCGGTAATTTTTGAGGCCGCTTAGTCAAATGATACAGTACACCATCTTCATTTGATTAAATGATTGCCGGCTAAGTGATTTGTGCGTACACCGAGAAGATGTTAATGTGCGTTATTTGGTGCCATTAATAAATTTGAATTCGGTGTTCATAAAACACCGCTGCGGCAGGTGCTATTTTAGGTATTGTTCTCGGTTTCGTAATGTGATGGTACTTCATCATGCGCCTGTCAAATTTGTTATTACGATAATCACGGATGTCTCACGCTTAGTTTCCCAAAGCCATTCGAGGTGAAGAAAGTATCGTGGTGTGGTGTCTGAGTTAACATTTAAGTACCACCACGCGGTATTATTGTGAAATGTGAAAATTACTCATTAGATTGAACGAAGATAAAATAATAATTATTTTCATCATTATTATTGATATTATTATCATTCGATAAATGTTAGGCGGCATAACCTTTCAAACATATTAAATGCAGAAAAGAGAAAAAATGTAACGATCCGAAGACGAATATCTTCTTTCCAGTTAACAATATGACAATACGAGGAATCGAAAAAACACGTCAATTTTATTGGGAAGGGGGGCACTTTCAAGCACTATTTGTATCCCTTGTGATTCAACCCCCTGAGAGGAGTAGATGTTACATTTAGAATTTTGGATGGGAAAGTTTGTAACAAGTGACACCAAATCTACTCACGCTTATCTTATAAACTGTTCGAAATGTCGTCTGAACAGCAATAAAGTCTGTTTTCGAACCCCCCTCTAACGTTCTTGAAAATTCATTAGAAATTGACTGGCATGCCGCTGTAATTTGTCTTTAAAGTTCTTCTATATCAGAAAGTTGTGTTTTAAGAACAACGAATTTAAGATGCCCCCAAAGAAAGAAATCTAGAGGTGTTAAATCTGATGATCTCGTAAGCCATTTAACCTGTCCCCTTCTGCCAATCCATCTATTCAGAAATCTCTCGTTCAACCAGTGCGCTGCCGAATGAAAAAAAAGATAAAGTTGGGGAGTACCGTCCTTCCGGAAATGTAACAGATCCTCCTACGAAAGTTCATAACCCTCTGCATCCATTTGAGTTTCTAGCTCGTGAGTTATGAGAGTATCGATTGTCTCTTCAAGTATTTCAAGGTACAGATTGTCAGTGAATAATTCTTCCAGAAATAAGGGATCAATAATGGCATTTCAAAAATAACTAGCTCAAACATTAACTTATTGTGAGTGTTGTGTATTCCCATTCCTGAAAAATATTTTGATTTTCATCACTCCAATAGCGACTATTTTCTCTAATAATATTGCCATTTAGAAAAATGGCTGGAACAGATGTGTAACAGAAGATTAAAGACAGTAATGACTCGATTAGGCATGATTTCACAAAACTCTATTCTTCTATCATAATCTTTCTCGTGCAGCTCTTGAAGAACCTCCATTTAATGAGGCTTCAATTTATGCATTTTCAATGCTTTTCTGACATTTTTGTCTGTTCTGATACTGATCTTGAGGATCTCGTGGACTCTGCAGCAAATGTTTCCAAAACTTAAATTTGAGCTACTTCATTTAGTACTCTGGGTTTATTTATTCATCCATGAACCAGTCTCGTAAAACTTATTTACCAAATCAAGCACATACCGTTGACTTACATTACAATTGGGATGTATTTCGTTAAAAAGACATACCGCCCTTCGTGCGCACTTTCCAACTTCTCCATATATTATAAATAATCATTTCAATTCTGTCTTGAAGAATGTAAACCATATTTACAATTTTACACAATTATTGAAGAAATCACTAAACAGCCCAACAGGTACAACTGTATGCACAGTACTACCACATCATTCAAATTTTAGAATTTATTTTCTCTTTATGAATCACTGTGTTGAAGTTTATGTGAACTTTCACGAGAAAGTTTTCCACAAATTTCATCATTGATGTGCGTCGGAATATGATATAAATATATTGGATATAAATTGAAGACTTGGTTGGTGAAACGCGCGTCCAGAAAGTATTGTATTTTCGGTGTTTGGAAAAAGTACTTACTTATTTTGGATGTTCCATTATGATATATATTTTCTTATTTTCGTTTTGTTCTGCATGCAGTTGGGTATAATTGGAACCTCTGGTGTAGAATGAATCTATTGAACACACTATATAGCACGACTGTCTCAGTTATCTCCTGATGATGCTAACTTGATTAGCAATATGCTTTTTGAGAGGCTGTAAGAGAGTAGGGGAGCATTGGGCACTTTTTTACATAGGCGGTAATGAAACTGTTATTTTCATTTCAAATTATTTTCTAAATATATGTAACATATATATTTGGCAGTAATTATTGCTAAGAAAAGTTTTATATTATGAATAGTCTCGAAGTTACATAAGATCTTCTGACATATGACCAAAATGCCGAAATCTTCCGGTGGTGAGGAGGTTTGGGCACCCCTATAGGTAGGTTTGGACAATGTGCTCAGTATGCAACATATTTCTTTTTTATACTACTATGCTTGAGTATTAAATAACATTCCAATGAAAAATTGTAATACTTGATATGATATTGATGATATTGTAATATTTGATATGACCCAGAGAGGCTCGTCAAATTTATATTTTAAGCTGCCACGTTTCATCCTTGTGGTTGGTGTTGGCAATTTTGACTTTATATCCTTCAGGGGAACGCTGACTACGTTCTCGATGTCAGAAAATTTGAACGTATTTCGTATCTTAATTGCTCTCATAAATTTGACAGTTGTCATGGGGTGATTAACCTTTTTGGTTAATAATAGATAGATTTTTTGGTGTGAAATTTAACCAACACAAAGTTATTGATCTAGAAATTTATATCCAGAAAATCACATCGTCTTCATAAAAATCTTCCGATTCAACCAGAGCTTCGTCAGAAACGGAAATATTTTTCATTTTGTCATCGCTGCTGATTTTCCTGTTTTTCTCTTCTTCCGTTTCATGCCTTGGAGTTTCCTGTTGTTGAAGGCTTTTCGTGACAGGTAGGTCTGAAATAGATTGGCCTCTGCCGTCAAACAGCGATCAGTTACAGAAGAACAAGCGAAATCTCCATCTGACGAAATATTCAAATTAAATGGCCATATGCCAGGTTTTTCGAACCCATTTTGAAGATTGTGCGGCTTGAATGAAAATGGGATGGCTTTTGCTGTGAATTTTGGGATTTCGTAAATGGTTACCGTTTTGCCAGGATTGCTTACCATTAGATCTGTTACGGCAGTGTTATAATAAGTTTTGAGTGGACCATAGATATTCAGATCTAGGTGTTGCAGTTTATGACTGCTGTGCGGTTAGAATGTCATCAAAACAATTCCTGATTCTCTACAGCAATTGGGAACTGGTACTAAATTATGGCTCTCGTGATTATCCATCAGAAAAAAACTGAAGAAGAAGGCGTTGGTTTTGTGTTTTGTGAAATGGTGTATATATTTTGAAAAAATTGGTGCTATCATCCTCCCTGAAGCATGTACTGCACAATCTAATCCAACAGGGGCATCATTTAGCATATATGTTTTGAAAATAACCCGTGAGAATATGAAAAAGGGTTGTATTGAGTTTCCCAATGCAGTATTACCACAGCAAAACCGTTATGAGCGCCCCTCTTTCAGCTGACGTTACTTGCCAAACTTGCTTAGTGCCTCTGAGAGCAATCACTTTTTGGGTTCCAGTTTCATCTACATTTTAAATAGACTCAGGGCCGAAACAATACTGTTCATATACACTTTTCACCCTCCAAATTTTGAACTGAAAGTTCAAAATATGGAAGTTATCACTTATGTGCTGATAGGCTGCTCAGATTGTTACGGTGAGAGTGTGAGTAAGTTTCAACAAATGATACCAATCA
>WOGP01007625.1:0-11647 GCA_015342065.1 Leptinotarsa undecemlineata
CCTACCACCTGCTTTCAGTATCTACACAGCTGAACTTCACGCCATTAAAACTGCTATAGCACACTGCAATAGAATCGAAGGCAACTCCGTGATATTCACGGACTCGCTTAGTTCAATACAAGGACTTTAACAACTATACCCCAAAAATGCAATTCTTCTTCGAATCAAGAGAGAACTTGTAGACCTAACCAACAACAGAAAAAGAGTGGAAATAGTATGGGTACCTACCATCTCACACAGGCATTAAAGGCAACGAAATCGCTGACGCAGAAGCTAAAGCTTCCATTACATATCCAGAAACATATCAAAACTCCCAGGTTTCACACGATGATCTATATAACGACATTCAATCGATATCCGTCTTAGGAAATGAATACTCCAGTATCCTAGATATCAAGAATATAGACTAACTGTGGTGTTTTTTGAAATGTATAAAAATTTCTTACTTGATATAGAATATAAATCATATTATTGTTCCACCACTAATAACCTAGCTGATTGATGCGGTATAATTGAAATAAAAAAAAAATCCATAACGTCAATCTTCGAAGAAAAAATATGATCCATATACCTGCACACAATAAAGAAATTTATAAAAGGTCATTTACCTACCAGATATCTCTTCACGGCAATTTCCTGGATATTTCCGATCTCTCTACATCAATTCACACTTTCAAAAAAATGTCAAAAACCATTTGTTTGAGAAGCAATGAAACAAAATTTTTTTTACAATGTTTCCTTAATTATATTTGAGTTCTGTTTATATCCTGGTGTAACTTCTGCTAGAATATTTTCTTATTTTAGTTGTGGTTTATGTAGATGAGTTTGTTTCGAGACCTAGCATAATCCGTTCATGTGATCTGAAGGATATTTTATAATATGGTAAATAATAAATCATTATTATTATCATTTCTGAAGCTGTGAGTTTTCATTTTATTGGCTAAGAACAGTATGGTGTACCTGAATGCAAGAATGAGCAACACTTTGTTGGAAGGAAACCGCACGAATATAAGGTGTTATCATCAGAATCCAATTGTATTTTAGGGTTCGATCTGATGTTCTCCGGATGGAGGAATAACTAACTATCTTCTCCTTGAAGACAGTTTCAGCTGCTTGAGCATTTTTCAAATTCAGAATGTAGTACAGAAATAGTTGTTAGTGAATTTGATATAAATCCAAATAAAGAGATCTCATGGACAGAACAATCAACAATGCAAGAGACAGACACTTGTATCTGGCTCAATGCATATTTTCACTCACAAAACTCCATAACATATATGTCAGATGTCACCCACACAGCTGTTTCAGAGAAAATGTTATTTGGTGACTTCAACTCTAAATCATCTGACCGAAACTACAGTGCAGCTGGTTTCTATTGACTCCATAAATTAGTGCAACCAAGTGTTTCTTGTCTCTGCACTTGATTACATCATTCTGATGACGCTCAGTGAGGCAGACACATATGATTACTATAGATACTTCCTCTAAAAATCTCTTCGTTTTGATCCATATCACTTTTCATCAACTTTTGATCAAAATGTTACCAATGCTGTTTTGTTCAATCTCCTGATGGAATATAATAAACGGGATTTTGATGAGATTTTTTCATATTTTGATGCCTATTGAAAATATGTGATTTGAATGTCATTACCATAAATAAATGTTTGAACATTCGCATACAGCTCTGAATATGTTTCAATTCTTTTATGCTGTTATCAAATTTATAAATAATTCTGAATGTTGATGACGAGTAGAATTGAATCCAGTTCATATGTATCAAAATATAATGAATATGTAACAAATTTTTTTCCAAATGGAATATGCGGTATGTTGATTGAAAGCATGTATAAATTTATTACACCAAAGAAAAGAGATCCTTTCATCCGAGCATTACGCTTTCCTTCGATCCTAAAGATTGCAAATTAGATTTATCCCTTGTGATCTCATTAACCTCAGCAGCAGCTTCTATAGAATCAAAGATCCGATTCATTCAGACAATGTACTGGAAAATGAGACTGGATTTCAGTGAGATACACAAGAAACTAGAAACATTCACTAAAGGTCAGATTATTCTTTTGCTTCTTCCAGGGTCATTCTCCCATAAAAATAATTCGTGAAACTAGATCCTTTCCAATAATAGTAATTTTCACTTTTCAAAAAATTATTTGATACACTAAATAACGATGAATGATAAAAATGCTATCGCATGCTAATGATATCTTCAAAAGGATATTTTCATTGTAGAAAAAATTACATTCATTTTAATCAATAAAAGTCATATAAAATTTAAAAACACTTCCAACGATCAATATACGAGAATTATATGTATGAAGATATGACAGTTTTCAGTTTCTATGAATTCTCAAAACTTGGACGCCTCTGAAATATTTCAAGAAATGTATTTTACAAAAGTCATACACTTTGAATGGCATATAAAAATGTATACATATGATACTAAGGTTCGTATATTTAGGTCTTACATTATATGACATTCAGGTTCAGTTCTGGATTTCATATATTCTTGTGTATAATAAAAAGTCATCAGTTAAGCATGAATATTTACTTGTTATATGTCATTTATCACTATCATCACTACGTATTATAAAACCAAGTCCTAAGTTATTGAGATATTCGGATAGTGAAGATGCATGATCCCCTCCCTGATACCCTCGACAACCTTTCCATATGAGGGTTTTTGCATGTCAGATACACCTGACTATGCCTTAGATTCAACCGTGCAGGGCTTTTTCGGCTCTGATTTTGGGAAATCATCACTTGAGCGTAAACGTTTGCTAACCTGCTCATGGGGGATTTGTTCCTCCACCTGAGACAGATTCTGCGCACGCCGCTCAAGACTTTGGTGCAAGGCGGTTCCATAAGTTACCCCGCTCTTGAGGAGACGACTCAGTCGTTTTCTGGCTGCACCACAAAACCTTTTTTTCAGGTTTAGTTATTGAATCAGGAGTTGAATAGTCGAGTTCTCGCTCCTGATCTAAATTTACAGTGAGATCAATTGGAGTCATATGCTCGACATCCATCTTCTCTGTAGACTCAGCGTCAGAAATAATTTTTTGAGTTTACTCTGTCCATAAAAGTCCCACGAGTAGCAAGGGAAAGAAGGTCAATCACGGTAGAGCCCCGCATCAACATGACAAGGCGATGCCACGCCCAGAGGGCGCCCAATATTTCGAAGGTCCCGTAAAGACAGTTGATAGGCTCACTGTCATTCATCCTCTCGGATACACAAATCTTAGGATCAAGCCATCGTTAGGATACCACAAGTGATTCTGTCATCCCCGTATCCAGTGGGACTACGTAGAAGCAGGCATCCATTGGCCAGTTTGCTCCCCACATCCCAAGCCAAAAACAGCATGTACAGTGGTTCAGGCAGTGAAAGATGAACAAGGACCGCCAAGGCCGTTCTCTAAATGAAAGAGTTCTCAAACAGTTAAGTTCGAGGTTTACTGAGTTGGACTTTGAAACGAAGCCACAGTCCGTCGCGTATCTCTGATATGTACCGCTCTTGATCGAATCAAATGTGCCGATTCACTTGAACACTTTTCGTGAAAGTATCTATAGAAGATAGACAAATCTCCAGCCTTTCTTCGATGTTCCAGACTATCAAGGTTGCATGTGATATTTGCGTCTCAAATCTGGCGTGTGGAATAGAATCCAGCAGCTTGAGGCTATGTTTAGGGACAGAACTCCATACATGAGAACAATACTCTAAAAAAGGTCTGAGCTGAGCTCTATAAAACATCAGAAGTTGATGCGGTGTGTACAGTTTTTTGGTTCGGAACAGTGTTCCAAACTTTTGAGAATCAGCCTTTGCAATTCCAGCGACATGATCATGTCAAGACACATTGGAGTCCATTTTAACCTCCAGCATCTTATTGAAGCTGAAATTGAAATTGTCTATCCAGATATTATTATATCCGGTTCGGAGACATTTATCTTTTTGGAGAAAACCGATACCTGGATTTTTGTGGTATTGAGTCGAACCTGGTTACTTTCTCCCCAATCCTCATCAATCAATCCTCCTACTGTCGGTAAAGATGTTCCTCCGCAGCCGATGTCCTGGAATCCAAATGGAATTTGGTCAGGTTTTTTTCAGCAAGTCGTTCCAATGAATAGTTGTCAATTTCCTTGTTCAAATGAGCTGTTACTACAAGACGTTCTGGTATTTATTAAACTATTGTTTACGTGCCCATAATGAGCAAAAAAAATAACCAACAACCAGCGTAAGGAAGTGAAAATATTTCAAAAACTAGCCATAAATTCTGAAGACCCTGGCCCGAGCCTTTTCATAACGAAATAATGGCAAGTTGCGACTAAAAACCGTTTTAATTGCTCGTTGAAGGACGCTCTTATTAAAGACCAAACGGCGCTCGCAATTTGTTGTGTGTGTACGATGGAGTTTTTTTTGGTATCCGGATCTCAAGGTTAACGAGATGAAACAACGGAAGTTCGAGAGCGCTGTTACAATTTTTGGGTCGTGTGGAATATAAAGGCTATTAGAAAACTTTTTGCTGTAAGTTTTGCTCGCTATAGTATGTCACGCTGGGATTCATAAGTCAAACTGTACTTTCGATAACTTTTGGAAGAGACGGTGTGTCAAAACATGCAGTAGAGTCGAGATTTAATTCTCATTCAAGTGATCACTACGGTTTATTATTGATGAATCAAATGATAATGAGTTTTAAATTTTTCTTTCAGAGTTAATTCACATATTTCTGTAATTATAAGCACTGATTGATACCATAAAATAGAACTCAATACAAGAAATCTTGGGAGAGTTTTGAAAGAATTGAGTACGCTGTACCACAGGGTACCGTATGAGGATCTTGTTGTTCCAACACATATCTGAAAGCAAATAACTAATATTTCCAATCCAGTTCAAATAATTTTCACGAAAATGGAAAAACGGTTTCATTCGAGACTTCCAGGCATAAATTTCCACTGAACACACTTTATTCCAATCAGAATAACGAAAATCGGCCCAAACAACTTCCCAGTCATCTCAGAGATACCAGATAGTATTTCAATACCATCGGTTTCACATGTGAATAACTTGAGCATGATCATAGACTACAACCTCAAATTAGTTTATCATATTTGCGGAGTTCATTATACTGAGTCTGGCATTGAAGCTATGTTTTGAAATGAATCCACGATCTTATGAAAATTCATGTTTCGGTAGTTCAGCCACAACGTTAATATCATACATCTGGAGAGTAGATTTCAAAAGGTCCAACTTGACAACGTATTGTCTAGTTGGAGTCAGATAAATTTAGGGGTGCCATAAGGCAGTATTTTGTCTCCATTGCTTTATACGTTGTAAGGTTAAATTAGGTCCTAAGTGAATTTCATTGGTTCGGACTCCCATTATCTGATAATATATGAAATGATTTGAAATCCACGAAAAAACAATTATATCAAATTGATAATAAAATTGAAAATAAAAAGTTGAAAAATTCCAAGCCAAGTTACTTCACGACGTTTTGATTGTTAGTATCCACAATCATGTTCGGGTGTTGACTGACTGACTAACTTTCCCCGAAGACAATTGTGGATACTAACAATCGGATGTATATAGTGTGGACAGAGTAAACTTAATAATTCTTCCTGACGTAGTAGCAGGCGTAGCTGACGTACCAAAATCCTCATATATGAAGATTGTCGCGGGTATCAAGGTGAGAATCTTGCACCCTGACTATCCAACTTCCTGATCAACGATGAAACAGCAGAGTATATACTTTGTGCCTGCCCGGCTGGGGACCGAATCAGGTTTTTAGAGTTCATCAGAGCCGTACTCTTACCATCTGATCTGAAAGACCACTCACCATACAAACTAAGCGGCTTCGTTAAGAAGCTGGGTTTATTTAGTCGAGTGTGAATAGGTGTAAGCCACAATAAACCCTTGCGGGTTGCGGTGGAGGATCGAATAGACCCAATCACTTTGAACCGTACGTAACCTAACCTAAATAGTCTTGTAAGAAGTTAATAAATGGATACGCAATAAATAAATATCATTGCATCAAAAAATTTCTGAGGACGAAATGAAGACAATCGAATCAAATCAAATTATATTGAATGATACTATAGGAAATCCCAGAGTAAGCATACGAAAAATAGATGCTCAATAAAGTATTCCTATCTAGCATACATTTCAAAACAGTCAATAGATAGAAACACTGATTGATTTTTTTACAGACACTAGTAATTGGTGCCTTCGAAGATAGATTACAGTCGAATATGGTTCCGAGAAATTTTGCAGACTTCGATGTACTGATTAAAGTGTTATTTATCAATATTGAGCAATCTCAGTGCAATCTCAGAGCATTCTTAGTATTCTGGTAAGTTTTGAGTGATCTGATATTATTGTGCATGTGTCGTCTGCATACATCATGCATGCTTCAGTTAGATATTTATGAATATCGTTAATGAATATGAGGGAAATTATTGGACCGAAGACACTGCCCTGAGTGGTTCCAAAATCCATATCAAATTCATCTGAAAAAACATCATCAATTTTCACTATGATCTTTCGGTTTTCGAGGAAAGATAAAAACCAATCATTAAGGCAGCTGCGAATACCCAACTTTTCTAATTTTTCTGAGACGGTATTATCACTTATTACTTTATTTTCATAATTAATTTCAATAATTTGGAGATTTTTTTGTTTGCCGGTCGCATTGTTTACTATAGACCAAGCCGTTTCGTTTTTATTATTCGACTTTTCAGTAATGTTTTTGTGATGTTTTTTTTCTTGAATTCTATTTGTTTATTCACTCCTTTTTATCAGGCTTTCGTAATTACTATTCAAATTTGCATCTGCTACTCTTTTCCGTAGCCAGTCTAAGTTACATAATTCCCTTCTTTTTTCGTTGAGTTCTTCAGAAAAATTTATTTTCTTTTTATTAAATTTTTCTTTGATGTCAGCTTTTTCTGTTTTCTTTGGGCACACAACATCGAAACACCAGAGAAAATCATCCAAAAAATTTTCAGTGTCAGTTCAGGCGAACAGTAAAATATTATGATCAATTTTTACTGTAAATCTTTATCGATCCTAATCTAGAACCGTTTCAAATTCTATTTGGAAAAATTCTAATGAATTTCGTTGTTGATTAAATATTCGAATACCAACATTGTCATATAAAAACCTATAAATCAGATTTCTCGTCTGTGAAATATAATGAGAGGGATATTGGAAATTGAAAATGATGGAGGCAGAATATGAATCAATAGGCTGTTTCAATAAGTGGGCGGTGATTTTTCGACATGGCTTATTTGAATTCGATGTTGAATGTGATGGTAAAACATTTTTGGAACAATTCAATGACCGCATCATCAATGAGGATCGCAAGTTATCAGTTTTGCCGAAAGTGATGATTTATTATTTTCGTCATCTAGAGAGATGAATCAGTTGAACATAGACCATAGACCCGTTCGTCTCCAATACGATTTACCATTTCCTTACATGTCTCTAAACAGATACCAGCAAACTGACTATACATATATCTGTCACAGACGGGTGTAAGTCTCCTCACATGTACTGTTTTACATTATTGTGGCGTATTGGTTCGCCTTTGTGAAGGTTGCTGCTGTTTGTGAGTCGTGTGATGCGAGAACAATAAATAAATCCAGCGTGTTTCCAGTTCCTCGAATGCGATTCAGAATATATTACAATGGAATATGATTGAGGAGTTTACAAAGTTTTAGCAGGACTGTTGCAGAACCCTGACCCTGTTTCAGCTATAAAACATGATGTGAAGGAAAAATTTCCAGAGTTACTCCAGCCTTAGAAGTTTGAGAATGATGTATGTATTGTTTCGATAAAAAATATTTGGAATAAACGGCGTGACTATTCAAAAATTATCTACTCAGAATATGAGAAAACCTGAAGGAATATCAACAATTATTGAGTAATACCATTGATAGATTTTTTATTGTGGCTGATTTGAAGTGTAACACCGTTGGGACCAAAAATAGTTCTCAAAATTATTTTTTTGATAATATGGTTGCCAAATAAACGATAACTTTCAGGATTTGAAAATTGTATGAGATAACAAGATTTTACTATTTATTTGACAATCTCTACTGAAAAAATCAAGATTGCTTTATGTATATTTTTTTTTTGATTCGAAGCTTCTTCTGAATTTAATTTGACAGTATGCATATATAACAATGAAATTTTTAGCATACTTCATTTTTTTCGAAACTCTATTCTGCAGTTGAAAACCTAAAAATGTGTTTGCCCGTTCACCATTTTCGAAATTTCTACATAAAATACAAAAATAATATAATTAATCAATGAAGTATAAATTGGTATGCATTTCAGAATATAATAAATGGTTATAGAGGAGAGGATTTTTTTCTGAAAAACTATAGCGGTTTGCAAAAGTATAATTAGTGAAGCTTTTCCTGTATCTCATTGATAATTGATGGAAAAACTTATGAGTCTTCCTTGGGTTTCTGAAAACTGTTACTCTAATTTATTGAACGAAACTTCCTCCATTCACAACATTCTCATAGATATATTGAATTTTTGATATATTCGATGTCCATTAAAGCCCATGTTATCGATGAATAATGGGAAATATAATTTTATGAGCGTGTTTTCGGCTTTATTGAATTGGGGTCTAGCAAATTCTCCTCCAGAGCAATGAAAAATTAAATGGTTGTCATATTGAACAGTTCTTTGTTGGATTTGATCCAAACAAACTAATCCACAAACGGCAAGCACAAAAAATCACAAAATGAAACAGAATGAAACTATTTAATCTTCATCTTGAAGATGAATAATTGGTGACCGAAACACGTGTCGAGATGTTGAAATAACGGTTTGGTGTTGGGATAAAACTCAAGTCATATTCATTGCTACACTAAAGGTTCCAAATCGTGCTTCACAAGTACATGATAGAAAGAGCTAATATAACTTTGATGAGAGTCAAAAGTACCCTGAATGTAACAAATAAATTCAGAGGTTCATAGAAATACATCAACATACACTTCATGAGGAAAATTGGTGAGGAATATGCACTTTTCACGGATTAATTCAAAATTGGAAATCTAATCTAAGTATACGAAAAACCCAGTTCACTTTCTCTAATTCATCTTCACCACCTTTCCACGATCTGTGGAAGTACAGTTTGTGTAGTTTCTTGAATTCTCCTTCATTGGGTAAAATTCAGAGACTATTCGTGAAACTCCAGGCAACGCTGTTTCGACCCGCCAAGGTATCATCAGTGATGATAGGCTCGATCTCGGATGCACAACTCTCCTTGAAGGATTTTTCCTTCAAATTTGAAGAGCATCTAAAAGTTATACAATATACTTTCAACAAATATTTTGGTAGATTAGTTTCTAAACAGAATTGAACTTGCTATCAAGTAATATGAATATGCACACCTTCCGTTTATTTCGATTATCAACGAATTTCATTTGTTGAGTTCCCATCTTTTTTCAAATGTGAAATTTTCTGACCAAATTCTTTTCAAATAAAATAAAATCTTCAGAGAACCACGGGAATCATGGAAAGCATTTCTTCAAAGCATCTATTTTATCAAGAAACTCAGAGCTAAACAAAATGTGCTACTAGACAAACTAAAATCCTTCGATGATGAAGCTGCTACAGGTTCGAGAAAACTGAATATTGTTATTGACAGTTACAAATATGCCTATTATGTGCGTTAGTTGAGGTATATAAAACTGAAAGGATCCTAAAATGGATGGAAGATGTGTGGAACTTCATGATCAGTACTCTCCAGCAAATTGGATAAGGCCTCTAGAGGGCCTGACAACGTCTGGTAGATCCAGGTAGATCTCCGGACGAAACCCAGTGCAGACATTGCACTGAGATTGAAACCCTTCCCTACATCTACCCTTCCTCTAAGCAATTTGGTCATCACATCACTCGTCATCCAAGGGCTAACACATTGTCTGAAAAATATTCGAAGTTTATGAGGAAGTCAACTTCCAATGGTAGCATCAGAAGAATTGACATTATAGCAATGGACAGAAAGAACGATATTGCATTCATATGGGATTCAACAGTGAGATTCAGAATAGGTAATTCTCAGCCTGCAGAATTTGACACAGAAATAAATCTATGAACCAACCATGTAATTCTTTAAGGAGAAATATAAAATTTATATTGAAATAAAAGTCATTGGTCTCTTCATTGGCGCCCGAGGAACAATCTTCAGATTTTCAGTTGATAATGAAGTAAATAAAATAAATTCGTATTCGTATATGTATTTTTACCAAGCAAAATGTGCTATCCAGCAGTAACTCTATCCACTGGTACTCCATCCATCGATAAATGCTATGGATTGCATATTTTGGAGGCCAAAATCTACCGGGACCCTCGGAGTTTTTAATATTAACAAAGTTGCAGTTACTCTTTCTTTATTTGATTCCATTTCAAACTATTTCCATGAATGTAAAAGGAGTTTTTAAATATGAAATATGTCAATGTTGTTGATTGCTTTCGGAACATTCGGTTCAGCACAAGTTATTCTCTGATATTTCATCAGTTGGGACCGCCATTATCTTATATAATAAAAAATGATTTGAAACTCCTGAAAAAATATTAAAAAGATTAACCGAAAATAACAATTTTATTTGAACATAAACCCAAACAACAACCAGAAAATGAAAATTGAAATAATAATGAAAGCTGAAAATTAAAAATTATTAATAACAAAAAATGAAAAATAAAAATGAGAATTGAAAGATTTCAAACCAAGTTATGTCACGACGTTTCGATTGTTAGTATCCACAATCGTCTTCGGCCATTCGAGTACTTTCACCTATCCCCTCCTCCCTCTCTCCGATTCGTTGGTTTTCATTTGATTGTTTGTTTGTTGATTGATATTTTGTTGTTTGTTACGTATCTCTACGCTAGCTTGACTGAATGCGTTGTTGGACTCTGATATTAGTCTGCTGCAGTTTCGCCACTATTCATATTTTCCTTTAAGACGGGTAGCCAAGTAACGATCTATTTCTAAAGAGCAGTTACATTGTAGTTCATTGACAATCATTTTAATATTGTTTCATTCCACTCGATGGTTACCGTCGGATTACGAAACATGTTTGGATATTTTGATATATTTTTGATGTTCATTCTAACGCACTTCTGATAGCCTTGAAGTTTCACCAATATAACTTCCAACAGAAGAACAGTGTATGTTATTAGTGCAATGTTCAGTTCTCTCTTCTATTTTATTCGTTTTTGAATGTATGAGTGTAGATTTCAGTATATTAACTATTTCCAGACTTTTTCAAATCAAAATCTATTTTGCCTTGTTATATAGAAACTTTCAACATATTCATGATAGTTTATTGTCAAAATATCCGTTAAAGATATGATTCTCTCCAAAAGTATAATTTAGAATATGTTGAACTTGTTCTCTTATTAACATGTGATAGTTCTTGGTGCAATTCCTTAATGTTCTGCCGGTTTGACCAATATACTCCAAGACAAGTTCCACAATTCAATTTGATCACTCCTACGCGGGCGAAGCCGCGAACAACAATTATTAGGAAAGAAAGTTTTTGGCTTTCTACTACTCCATCTTGATACAAAAAAAAAGAGGATAAGGGAATCTTCCAAAGAAAGAAAGGAAGTAATCAATTTGCAAAT
>WOGP01007626.1:0-10195 GCA_015342065.1 Leptinotarsa undecemlineata
GTCATCAGTAGACTTAATCAGAGGGCAAATGTCTATAAGCATGCTGCACGGTAAGAGGTACTACGAGCTAAACAAAGAGTTGGAAAACGACCCCATAATGAGAATGCCGTCGGATGAGATGCTTCCCCAGTATAGCTTCGAAAAAAACTTCAAAACAATCATAACAGGCAGAGAGACATGGGAGGGAGGACCTCAAATAAATGCAGAGATTGCCTGTTACACAGATGGCTCAAAAACTGAAGAAGGTGTAGGAGCAGGAATCTATATAACTAAACTAAAGACAAAATTCTCACTAAGCTTAGGTAAAAAAGTGATGATATTCCAGGCAAAAATGGCAGCAATACGTCACTGCGCAGAAGAGTTACTAAGGCAAGAGTTTAAGGAAGAGGTTATTGCAATATACTCTGGTAGCCAAGCAGCTATAAAAGCAATTAGCTCTATGCAGGTTAATTCCAAATTATTCTGGAACTGCTCAAAAAAGCTACAAGAACTAGATAGTCAAAATAGACTGTCATTAGCCTGGGTACCAGGCCACACAGGATACAAGGACAACGAAGAAGCTGATTCACTAGCACGTGAAGGAGTACGATGCTCCCCTATTGGTCCAGAACCCTTTTGTGGTACAGCAACTGGAAGGAAAAACAATCTCAAAAATGGTGGAATATTGCGCCGGGTATGAGACAGGACAAAAAGTTCATTAAAGAGCCATCGCCAAAATTCACTGAGTACCTACCGAGTCTGAATAGGAGATCAACTAGAGTTCTGATCAGGCTATCGACGGGATACTGTAGACAAACACATGAACAACATCGGACTGACAAACACAGCCCTATGCAGGCTTCACCAAGTGGATGATGGAACCTCCGTACACATACTATGCTATTGCGAAAGTCTGTCAAGGATAAGGTTTGCAACGTTAGGGAAGTAAAACCACAACCCTCTCAATTTATAGGGAACTTGAGGTCTGGCCTATGGAGTCTAGTTACAAGGACCAGCCTAGACAAGTAACTCTAGCATACATGAGAGCACACACAATAGACCTGCAAAGGTCGCAGTATAGTGGCTGTTCAGCACAGAAACCCCATAATAATCTAATCTATTTGAAATAAACCAAAATCCAATGTATAACTTTGCAGAAGAATGCACTCTTGTCTGATCATTCCAGTTGGATTCCAGGACATCGGCTGAGGATGCACATCTTCACCAGCAGCAGGAGGTTACATAACTTAATGAGATTTGAAAATTATTTCGAACTGTGGTGAAACTAACCAATGCCACAATTCAATGCCACAAAAACCCTTGAATCGGTGTTTTTGTACTTTCATTTCCGCTTCTCTTTTTTGCAAGTTTTGATGATTACATTCTGATGTTCAGGACCTAGATATATGTTTTTTTAGAATGGACAACTCTCTTCTTACAAATCAAAATTTTGAGCCTGTACCATTCGTTGAACTTCAGATACATAGACCTCCTAATGTTCTTTATTTTCCAACCTCTGTTTATTCTGTTTCATCTGTTTCACTGATATACTGAATTATCAAACAGTTTTGCCAGATCAGAGAGATACAAAGGCGCAGAAAGGCGAAAAATGTTCTTTAATAAATTCACCCAAGTTCGAGAGAAAAGTATTTTTTTTTAATTCCGAGAATTGAGAATTTTCCGAGTTTGAATTTCAGTAGGAATTTTATAACATCTTATTGAATAAATACTTCAATCTAGGAGTTTTTGTTAAATTCAGACTTTAAGCTAGAAGTTTTCTTGAGTTTGATAAATGATTCAGTGTTATTTTTTTCAAAATAATTTATGGTCCTTTTATACCTTCGTAAAGATTTTTATCCAGATTTTCTCGTTGTAATATACTTTCAGACTAGCAGGTATGTACTATTCCATAGCGACCCGCCCCAGCTCTGCACGGGTGCAATAGTGATACTAAATATAAATTCACCCACCGGAAATTTGAGGGCATTGAGAGGCAGATGGAATATTAAAAATTCTTTCTTATTGTACACCTACAATTTAAAATGAACCTACATACAAAATTTCAGCCAAAAATTATAAATGGAACTGGCCGATATTTAATGAAAAGACATATTGAAACTAATTAATATACTTTATTGTCTGATTCTCACTATAAATGGTTTTACGCGACACGCGTTTCGCTGTACAATAGCTTCCTCAAGAGTTTACGCTTGACCCTTTGTAGTGAAAATCATACAATAAACTGTATTAATTCGTTGTTTTCTCCGAAAATATACCCGTACGGAGGAACAGTGATAAAAAGTTTTTTTATTTCATGAACGCATCTTTATTCGTCTCGCGGCTGGCGCATCAATTGAAATATGAAAAAATCCTTTCTTACTGGTTATCTCAAACATAAAACGATCCTATATATAAAATATTAGTATCCGAAAATAAAGTGGTATGAAGAAACAGTGATGAAAAAGTAATTTTCATGTGTAAACGCTCCCCTTTTATCCCCAGTGGTGGCGTCCCAGTTGGAATATTCAAAAATCCTTTCTTATTGTACATCTACAACGAAAAACGAACCTATGTATAAAATATCAGTCTCCAAAAATATGGAGGTACGAAGAAACAGTGATGAAAATGTAAATTTCATATGTAAACGCGCCCTTTTTTCCCGGGGGAGGAGTCCCAGTTGGAATATTGTAAAATCCTTTATTAGTGCGCATGTAAGACCTAAGAAGCACCTATATACAAATTTCAGCTTCGTATGATATGATATGAATAGATGCATGTTTATCAAACTATCACTTCTGTTTGAATGTCCCATAGTTTCTGCCATCAGATTGAATGCTCTACCTTTTTTAGAAAGCCACGAAACATTTATGAGTTTGCTACACACTATAAACTGTAAGGATGCAAACATGTTTGCCGTTTTTATTATCCATATTTTCAAATTACGGGCCAAAATTGTCAACAAATAGGTTTATCAATAGGTTATCATGTGTTTTTAATCTTTTAAGAATTCTGGTGTATAGTTATATTTAGTTTGATGTTCAGTTGTGGTAACTAAAACAAGGAGAATAAAAAAACTTTTCTGACTGACATTGAATTTCATTATTACGTTCTTCGAAACAGGATTGAATCTAGATATTTCAGGTAAAACAACCTTTCCTTATATAGTGCAAAATTTCCGTATCGTTTAGATTCGGGAACTTGTGGTTGCATGCCAACGATTGCTTTGAAAACGTCGAATTATTTTTTCCTAGTCTGAAGGATCTTTCACGTTCAGCATACCGTTTTTGGAAGTTTCGACCTCATTGCCCCACATAAATACTATTACACTGCGGACACTTAATCTTATCAACTCCAGATTTCTCCAGCTTGTCCACCTTATCTTTGGCATTGAAAAGGAAATCAGATAACCTGGCATATGGTCTGAATGCCACTTCCACAGTTTTTTTTTCTGAAGAAAACCCCAATTAGCTCTGTTCTTTTCCAAAATATGTTAGAGTTACCCATTTCTTGATTTCTGGTTGTTTAACCTGAGCTTATATTAATCTGCAGCAAAAATGCTATGTGCAACATTGAATGGAGAATGTTCCTACTGACGAAAATCAAATAGTTTTTATAAAAGAGGTCTAAAACAACGCATATTGAACTTATTATTTCAACCTTTTTCTTTAAAAAATTATTTGAATAATTGAAAAAGAGGAATGAAATAATGCATTCAACATTTGAAGGGATTTGTTTCTATTTCACCATTTGGCAAAATCGGTTATAGCTAGTAAAGGAAAATGAATCTGTTACCTGTATGAGACAAACAAAGATGACATATTCCAGAGGCGTCCTGTTCTGTTTACTTATGTTCCGAGACATTCTGTGACATATGCCATTTTGTGCACCTAACCTATCTTTCTCTATATAAATAAATAACAAAACAACTGTCGTTTATGTGGGTTGTGGAGGTGGTATTGAACTACAATTTATATTTTGCCTTAATTGATGATTTAGAAAGAAAATTTTTCTTTTTTAAAATAGAATATCTATGTACGTATGAATTATTTCAACTTGATATAGGCGATGTTGCCAATAAATGAATTAATAACAAATCTCTTCAAAAATCAAAATCCAACATTTGAGACATCAATTTGAATATTTTTCAAAGTGAATTTGAAAAACTCATGAATTAAACTCAACTTCATTTTGTTCAAACTTGCATTTGCTGTAATAACCCAAATTAACGGAAAAACGGATTTTAAACAGATTTTAAAAAAATAACGAACATTCCCCATTTTCTAAGCAAAACTTAATATCAACCTTACCCTTAGATGAAACCCATTCCTCAATTGCACGCTACTGGTGGTTTGTAACTATGATCGCCACAACATACATGAATATAATCACATTTCCTGTATGGAGAAGAGGCTTGCTTAACGGTATTACAGCTTACAATCAAGATGCGCAAAATGCAAATTCCATCATATCTTTTCAATTTGACTCATACAAATCACTTCTTAATGGGAACCGTATCCATGTGAAACCTGACTGACACATGAAGCGATCATTATCGTTTGATACTAATTGGAGGAGAGATATCGATAATTAATTATATTCGGGTTTGAACTATAGAGTAGATTTGAAGGAGGGTACTGACTGACTTTTTGAATTGACCTCGAGGAATGGATCGTCGTATACTTAGTCACATTCGATTGAGTCATTTTGAGTGAGAACCGAAAAAGATATAAATTCAATGGATGAATATTTGTTGGAATCAGGGATTATCAGATTCATCAATACTTTATAATTACTCAAACCGTGAGTGAAACTGGGATCTAACGCAATTATTGACGTAACGAAAATTATACTTCAGCATCAAGTTCATTGGAAAACTCAACTTGTTGAAAAATCAGATTTCTGTTGCAAAATGCAGTATATAACCTCAACTGAATGAGATAATTAGTTGGATTTGGTATACAGTCCGATGATAAGGGAAAACTTTGCATAGAGTGAGCTTCCAATTATTAAATATGTTTCGCAAATGTTATATATTTTGTTACAAAATCTGAATGAGAAAAAGGGATGTCAGTGTCATTCTTGAATAAAAGTATACATTCTGCATGTAATTTTTTTTGGTTTGTATTTAAAAAAATTTAACGATAGTGATCATGACTGATCTATATATTTCGTTTTATTGATATTTGTTTTTCTTTTTTTTTCCCCACAATTTGAGTATTGATGCTGAAACATTTCATAGTGTTTTTGTGAAAAAAAAAATCCATCAACATTTTGGTGTACAAACTGAATAAAATAGTGATTTTCGTATAGTTCAATATCCATATCAACGTATTAGGAAACATATGTTGAAAGGCAAGACCTCGTTAATCCTCAGTTAGTTTTTAGTTTCGACTTTGCCAGTAAAAGTCTCACGATAAAATCAGATAAGACTTTTTTTCTACCATTCGCACAATATTCCAAAAACATGCCGATGTACAAAACTTTGAAAATTATTACGGGTGATATGGAAATAGAAATGAAATCCAAAGATAAGATAAAATACATTGCCATATACATAGATAACACATTAAAATGGAATCACCACATTGAACATATTAAAAAAATATATGATCATTGATTCCCATGTTCAAGTTCTTGAAACAGGTGTTTGATAAAAATCAATTGGAAATTCTGTAGAACTCTCTTGTTAGACCACTTTTGAGTTATGGCATTCTAGCATGGGGTGGAGTAACCAACAACTTTCTCAAAAGCCTAGAAGTCACCCAAAAGTGGATCTGGAAAATAATCCATAATAAAAATTTCAATTATACTTCAGATCTTTTATATAAACCGATCAAAGCGCTAGATGCACGGCAACTATACTTCCGAAGTATAATATTGCATTTTTATAAAAATAAAACTGATTCTGAGTGAATAGATCATGTATACAACTCGAAAAATAAAGCGAAAACAACTGCTATACCAAAAGTTGAGAAAACATTATCGCAGATACACTTCACGAACCCATAATATACTTGAAAATTCCAGCAAACCTCACTCAAATAGATTCACTCGTTTTATTCAAGACGATTCTCAAAAAATGGCTTAATTCTACGTCAAGAATGGAAATACACAAATGGATAGATAGGAAAAATGATAACTATACCTAGTTCCATATTTTTTCAATTTTATATCGTCAATGTAGTACTTTTTTGCTGTTTACCTGCACATGATTATTGTATATAGGTATGTGCATATGTGTATGTATGAATACATGTATATATGTTTATACATATGTGTGTATATATATGTGTATATGTGTATATGTCTGTGTAAATGTATATATACTCTATGATATATATGTAAAAACGTAATAGCTGTATTATTGTGTCCCTTATAACCCCACGCACAACAGATATATTCTTTTGTGGGTTAACTGTGCTATTTACCATATTACATTTATTGTATTACACGATCATTTTCATGGAAATATAGTATTATTATTATTATTATTTTGAGAGTTGTCGTTCGTATGGGAGCGACAGCTGATTAACGGAAAATATATTTCAAACAGACAAATGTACTAGTAGCGAGCCGCCTCGGCTCCGCACGGGTGCAATTCTGATACCAAATATAAATTCACCCACCGAAAATTAAAGGACATTAAAAAACAGTGATGGAAAAATAATTTTGTTTCTTGCATATCTACAATATGAAAGAAACCTACAAACAAAATTTCAGTCTCTGAAAACATACCGGTATTTAGAAACCGTGATGAAAAAATAACTTCATTTTATGAACGCGCCTCTTTTTCCTCGCAACTGGCGCCCCAGCTGGAATATTTGAACCTTATTCGTCATCTACAACATAAAAATAACCTATATACAAAATTTCAGCATCCGAAAATATAGTAGTATGGTGATACAGTTATGAAAATGTAATTTTCATACGTAAATGCGCCTCTTTCAAACCCACTGATGGCGCTTCATTTGAAAATTTGAAAATCTTTCCTAGGATTTACCAGTCCTAGGAAGCTGAAATGTGGAGACCTACGGAGAAGCAAAGATGAATAATTGTCAAGTGAGTGACTGTCGCATTTAAGCATTACAGGAAACTCCTTAAGGCGCTTTCAGATCGGTGCCGGTTCCAAAGTAGGTTGAATCCATTTGGAAAAACGTTCTCAGGAAGTTTATTCCACATAAACGCAGTTCTCCAGATGAAAGAGTTCTTTAACAGTTAAGTTCAAGGTGTACTGAGTTGAGTTTCAAAACTATAAGGAGCCACAATCCGTCGCGTGTTTCTGATATGTACCGCTCTTCGTATTATTGAATGTGCCCAGTCACTTGAACATCTCCCTTGAAAGTATCTATAGAAGCGAGACAAATGTCCAACCTTTATTCAATGTTTCAGGCTATTAAGGTTGCACGTAATGTTCACGTCTCCAATCAGGCGGATGGCTCTGTTCTGGCTGGAATCCAGCAACTTCAGGGTATGTTTGGAAGCAGAGCTTCATACAAGAAAGCAATACTTCAAAGAAGGTCATAAAGCATCAAAAGTTGCCGAGGTGTGTTTGGTTTTCTTTTACTTTTGAGATGCAGCCTTTGCAATTCCAGTGACATGATTGTGCCAATATATATTAATGTACATTTTAACCCTGAACAAACTCATCGAAGCAAAAAGCGGAATTGTCTGACCTGACATTATTATATCTTGTTTGGAGACATTAATCTCCTTGGAGAAAACCGATGCCTGGGTTTTTATGACACTGAATCGAACATGGTTACTTTCACCACAATTTGAAATCACTTCTAGATCCTCATTAAGATATATAACCTCCTGCCGTCGGTGAAGATATGCTTCCGTAGCCGATGCCCTGGAATCCAAATGGAATGACGAGACAAGTGTGCTGTCGTCAGCAAAGCACTATATTGGATTCTTGGTGTTTCTCAATAAGTCGTTGATATATAATAAAAAGAGGGTTGGAGACAAGATGGACCCCTGGGAAACACCAGCATTGACGGAGAAAGTATCCGAGACATACCATCGACGACTACTTTCAGAAGACGTTCTTTCAGGAAGTTGAAGAACCATACACAGAAATGATCCGACAAGTCAAAGCATCGAAGTTCGGCCTGCAAACCCTCATACCACACAAGGTCAAAGGCCTTAGAAATATCAAGTGCAACAGCGCAATAAATATAAGTATAGATAGTGAATCGAACTTATACTGCTTAACTAATCACTTTTCACCTGTTCTAGGCAAAAAATCATCAAGTTGGTCATGAATATAATTAAAATCTCCACTAAGTACCAATTTCCTCATTAGAAACAAAATTTATTGATTTCTTAGAATTCCAAGAAATTGAGTTTCAAACCCTTCTCTTCCAGTTGTAAATATGTCGAGATTATGGTTGAACTCATGAACCTTCTGCCAAAAAATGACTTGCGAATGTTGAAAGTGAATGTTGCTTTTTTGAAGTAAAATTGTCTGTGTTTGGCCAATATAAAAATATGGTTGAGAAACACACTCTACTTATACAGGGTGAGCCAGTGAAAATGAAACAAAGATAACCGACAGTTTGCTCTTAAATTTGCTCTTTAATTGAACCAGGACTAGAAGGAAACTTTTTTTGAAAGGTCATAGTTCAATGCTCTCTTTTTTCTGAAATTTCATGAAGCACCTATCTAAAAACGACATTTTGGAATAATAACAGATGAACACAAAACATTTGATTTTGTTAAGTTTTTGAGCTCAAAAGGAAGGATAATGTAATCAAATGTTGGCCACTATCTCACTTACTGATTTTTTACTTCAACATCTGTTCAAAATGTTGGCGTTCTGCTGCTGAGTGATACAATTTTTGTACAAAACAGTCTCGGATGTTTTGAAGCATTTCAAGTACAATGTTGCAACACTTATCAATACTCAGTTGACATATATGATCTAGAGTGAACTTTATTGATTATCATTCTTGACTTACCCCATAAAAAATATAACAGATTCAAATTAGGTAACGTTGCAGGCCACTCCATTGTTCTACTTCGAACGATTCACCTACTAGAAAACGATTCATTTGAATACTTACAAACAGCATGGCTGTAGTGAGAAGGCGCCTACCTAAATTTTCAATTTACGAGGTCTGTTCAAAAAATGAGTAGAATTTTCAGTTTTCCCAAAAAACATTAATTCATTCATCAATTTCTAATTCAAAGTAGTCCCTTCAGATAAAGTATATATGTGTAGGTTTGTTAACAATCCTCTGAACAGCTCTAATATGCACTTTTGGGTATGTCCTTGACCTTTTGTATCTTGATTATTTCATTTGATTCATTGTATTTTCAATTCACGTTTTATTTCTTTATATAATTTATATTTTATTCATTCATTATATTTCCATATGTTTATTTGTTTATAGATTTTGAATCATAGTAAAATTATATCAGACAGTGGTATCCGAACTGATGAAATTCACTATGAAACATTGTCGACCACATTCAAACAAACGTCGTATAGAATGAGTTTTTTCTCCCAGTTTTTCAATCAATATCTGATTTTTAATGAATTATACTGATATTTGGGTTTTCTCAGATAAGCCAAATCCCAGAAGATTTATGTTTGTACTTTGCAATATTATTTGCTAACAGAAATGGTACCAAGCTTACTGATGAAAATATAGAATGGAACCTGAAGTACGAAATGTTTTGTGTCCTACTGGTTTTATCTGGAAGTCTCAGTCCTTTCTTCAGGTTGCACGACCTACAATATAATTTAATATAGTGATTGTGATTTTCACCATGATAGGAAGCAAGACTGCTAGAGAAAGGCCAGTATAGAAATACGAAGCACATGGAAACCCATAATCAAGCGAAAAATGGCCAACTGCCGCCAAACGGTCATCTCCCGCTAAACCAGTGAAGCGAAAAAAGGAATGCGAAAATTAGTGAAAATACTCGAATTACCCATAAATAGTCATCTCTCGGAGGAATTGGTCCAGTCATCACCCGAAGACACTTGTTGATACTAATAATCGAACCGTCGTAAAATAACTTGGCTTGATACCTTTCAATTTTTATTTTGTTTTATTTCAATCGTTCTATTTTGAATTATTTGTTCAATTTTCATTTTATTATTATTTCTTCTCAAGGTTTTTTTGCCTAAAATAATTGTTATTTCTAGCTATTTTTTTATTTTCATTATTATTTGTTTTTACAAAGAATGCAAATCTTAGCATATTAG
>WOGP01007627.1:0-11645 GCA_015342065.1 Leptinotarsa undecemlineata
GGACAGAAACAGCTCTACACATCTTATGCGATTGTGAGACACTGACTCACAGGAGGCAGGCAATATATGGACGTACATAATTACGCCCAGAATAATATGACGAACATCCAACACGGAACCTATACAAACTAGTTCAGGAAACGAGACTGATGGAATGGGAGAAGATGGGAGAATAAATGCAATAAGCCCAAGAGGCTGCAGTGTTTTCTGAAGACTTGGTCTAAATGGGCAAGTCAGACAGCTCCCAAGGTACAAAAAAAAAAGGGCACGGGGAATAAAATGGGGTGAATTTTTGGGGTGGAAAATGCTTTTTTCTGATTTTGTTCAAAACCAGACCTTTCTATAAAAGTTTTGGGAAAACATTGTTAGTATTGAATACATTTTTCAATTTCATTTCATCCAATTTCATTGGATTCAAATCCAATCTAAATAGTTACTTTCGCACAGGAACCACTCTGAGAGCGCCTTAATGATTGTCCTAAAGGGCTTGTGTTTTGTCGTTAAAAAAACTGACAATTTTAGGCCTTGTACTCTTTCATCGTAAGAAATGTTTTCTCTCATATGTTCTGTGATTTCAGGAAAAGTGAAATGAAGCGTCAATTCGACCTCTCGCAACAACAGTCAATCTACAGCACAAACGTGAAACAACTGAGACATGTACTGGAATGCAAAAACATCGCCAACATGATGTACATACTGTGTATGGAAAGAAGAAAGTGTTGCAAGGAGAAAGCAGAAATAGAAGAACTATACAATACCAAAATCAGCGAACTGGGTAGTGTGATATCTCAGAAGGATATTGAGCTACTGGAACTGAAGGAGCAAGTGAAGAAACACATCAAAGAAGTTCAGCTGAGAGAAACTTGCATTCTGGAGGTAATCAAGCAGTTCCAGAAATTTATAAACTTCGCTCTGAGATCAGCGCCAACTCAAGCCGAGTTCTTGTTATCCATCGAAAAGATGCTAGTGTTTGAGCTAACTGACGCCATCTTGAAAGCAGACGTGCCCACTTTGGAGCCGTGTGAAAAATTCGTATCTTGGAAAACCCCTACACATACTGACAAGGAGGAAACTGCAGACCTGGCAATCAAAGACTACCACAATTGTTTTAAAGAACTTCCGCCTGTCCTGAAAGAAGACGACGACCGATTTCTACCCGCATTCACCTTCAGGAACAAGCTTTATGTACGAGAGGATTTCCGTAACATGCTCTCACATGGGATCGAGATGAGCCAAAGTAACGAGCTTTGGACTCCTGAGGTTCAAGTCCTGATGAATACTTTGAAAAGGTCCGTTCGTAGCAGGCAGAATCTTGACAAAATCGTTCCACAGAAAACCCGGGACATTAGTGAACACGGAATGTGAGTATACTTAAAATGACCAGCCTCAAAACTGTAACGTCCAGTCAAAACAGAGGCGACATATACTGTCTTCCGACAGGCCAAGTCTCTGCATATGATGATTCAAATGACAGTGACCTGTAAGAAGGCCTGTTAAATATCCTAGTTCATCCTTATTTTAGTCCACCAACTGTTTGGTATCAAGCTCCGAAGGGTGAATAAAAGCTCTGGAGTGTGAAAGTGATAGGTTTTGGTCAGATGAAGCTGCTTGCAGCATCCTCCTTTGCAAGGTCATTGCCTTTCAGGCCAGTATGGCCAGAAGTCCATACGAGAGACGATCTGTTAAGTCTTCTTATCGAGGAGAGTCGTTTTTGGCAGTTTGCTACCAATTTAGACGTTACCGCTTGACTGCTTGAGAATATTTTTATTGACTTGTGTATGAGGTTGGATTATTGGAATCTCTCCGCACACAATTCAATAGCGTAAATTTTCTCTTGAAATAAAGTCGCGTAGGTTCCTAGGCAGGTTGATATCTCTGTCCTGGGTCTGCCACTGAAAACACCTGCACCAGAACCGGAAGGTGTTTTCGATACATCTGTGAACCAACAACTATCTGCTCTTAATATTTCCTTCACCCGGAAGGTCCAGTCCTCTCTACTCGGAAACAGTACTTTATAAGGCAGTTGCCATTTGGAGGCATAAAGTCAGAGATCATTTCCAGAATGCTGTGACTTCCAGTATCAAACAACAGTATGTTGCACTCTGCATTAAATAATTAATTTGTGCAATTGGCAATGTGCACAAGTCTATATGCAGTCCATTTAGCTTCTCTTTCCAGAAAAATGTGGAGAGGAGGTAGATCTAGAAGGATCTCTATGGTCGCTGACGTGTGGTACTGATGGCACCACTGATAGCCAGACTGTCTCTGTAAGCCAGAGAGCTTGGGCCGTTTTCTGTAAAGCCTTCGGCCACTAAGCAATTGCACCATAAGTGATCATTGGAATGACAATCATCACATAAATCCAATGGATTTGTTTGGGACCTAAACCCCAAGTTTTACCACAAATGCTTCGACATGTCCATAGAGACAGCCTGGCTTTGTGTAAAACTTTTTCCAAGTGAGCATTCCAGGTGATTTTTTTATCAAAGATAATACCAAGATATTTCACTTCCGTTCCAAATGGAATGACTTCACCATTAAGGGAAAGTGGCGTTAGGTCGTCCAATTTTCTCCTCCTGTTGAAGGGGATTATCACAGTTTTGCTGGGGTCGACAGACATCTGCTCTCTCAGGCACCAACTGTGAACAACATCCATTGTGCTTTGGAGGATATTACAAGCTATTGTTCCCGACGTGGACCTTGCCAAGATGACAAGATCATCTGCATAAGTTTGCAGATCTACTTTTCTTCTGACGAGGGCATTAAGCAGACTATCTGTCAGGAGCGACCACAGAAGGGGAGATAGAACCCCACCTTGAGGGGTATCCTGATGACCCTAAACCTAATGGCCTCGCCTTGAAGACTCGTAGTTGCAGTTCTGTTTACAGCGTAATATATATCCAGCCATTTATGGTCTATTCTATACCTTTCCTAGCCAGAGACGATCCTAATTTTTCTTTTATTCAGAAAAATATACCGTATACTCTAATAAAAATCTATAACAAACTTCCAAATGCACTAAAAAGCCTCTCTAAAACAACACTCAAAAATAAACTTAAAAACTTTCTTCTAAATAGAGCATACTACTCAACTGATGAATATTTTAAAGATACCATCCCTTCAGATTTTACCTGCTAAAATGTCTCACATTTAATTGATTTTAATTTTTAAATGTTTTTAACTGTATATTTATTACACTGACATGTTCTACGCTCATCTGGGCATTTTACTTCATTGTAATTAAACAAATAATAAATAAATAAATAAATATAGATTCAGGTAGTGCATTGTCAAATGCTCCTTCAATCGTAATCTCCTTGTTATCAAGGGCTTGGGAGATTTTCACCACATGGTTGTTTAATGCTAAATCTGTCGATTTGCCGGTTTGATAAGCATACTGCTAGTTAATCAGGGTATCCGTCCAGTATCTTCTCATGTCCTTTCAACAGGAAGAATGTGAGGCTCATTGGTCGTACCGATTCAGAGCGTGGGTCTTTTTGACCCACTTTAGGTATATATACCACCCTTGCTGCCAACCAACTGGGTGGTATATAGTTCCACGCCAGACTAGCTTTAGAATTTATTGTATAAAGTTTGTTTTTCGGATGAATGTACGTTTAGTTTGAATGGAGAGGTGAATCGACAATATTGTCGTTATTGGAGTGATAAGAATCCTCATATATACTGTCAAGTTCATACCAACCGACCTCAAAAACTGAATGTTTGGGCAGGAATTTTAGGTGACCACATCATAGGACCTTTTTTATCGATGATAGTTTGACTAATGATAAATATTTGAATATATTGGAGAATCGAATAATACCGTGCATCTCTAGGACGATTGAGAAGAATATAAATTTATTTGAAAACGAAATAGTTTTTCAGCAGGATGGTGCACCTCCTCATTATGCAGCTTCAGTACGACAATTT
Source organism: Leptinotarsa undecemlineata (assembly GCA_015342065.1). NCBI lineage: Eukaryota > Metazoa > Arthropoda > Insecta > Coleoptera > Chrysomelidae > Leptinotarsa > Leptinotarsa undecemlineata. The sequence continues at coordinate 3,931 of WOGP01007627.1, forward strand.
TTGGATGATCATTTTTCTGGTTACTGGATTGGCAGAAGAGGTTCTACAGATCACTCCTACAGATTTCTTTCTTTTGGGTCATTTGACGTCTAAACTATATGAGGTAAAATCAACATTAAAAGATTTGAGAGGCTCTGCAGATGAATAACTCCCGAGATTCTCAACCATGTGAGGGCGGCAATGAAAGTTCGTTTGTACCATAGTATGGAAGTTGGTGGAAACGTTTTTGAACATTTATTATATAATTTTTTTTTCTCATTGTTCAGTCATCAGATTTCGATTCAAGAATTGATAAAAAAAACCCTTTTTCTGATTTATTGCTTCCATATTTGTCTCTAGAACGAATATTTCAAAATGTGGCTTCCTGTATAATTGTTGCCCTGTTTTTTTTTATTTTTCCAGCAAATCATTGTTTCAAATGTTATTCAGAGAGGCGCGTTTTCAACGCATATAATTTGTAGCTCCCGAACCATAAGCTTCAGACCATATGTTTTATACTTTGTTGAAATCTGCCTATCATGGATCATCTGATAATGCGAAACAATAGGGGAGACCAGGGCTGGTTCGTACGCTTTTCAAATTGAAGCCTCTCTAATTTTTTCATTGATAGATAGTGAGAAAATACATTAGATTTCCAGATTAGTGTTGTTATGTTTATATACATTTCAAATTACATAATGTTTGGACCTATCCCAAATCCAGAATTTATTTTTTTCCCTAAGGATGCAAGTGTACCACGCAACCCCGTATTTGGGGATGGTTGGTACAACCTTGGGGTTGGTTGGTTGAGGCAAGGTGTAAGAATCAGCCTGCAAAAAAAGATAATACAAAAAAACTGTACCTATCCGATGAAAAATTGAATAATCTAGTCAGAACCATCCGAATCACAATTATGACAAACGTAGAACAAGCCCGCATCTGCACATTTTCATGTGCCCACAATTTGCATTGGGTGCCCTGAATCCATTTCTCGTTGGGGAAATTATTTGACTCAACGCAAAGCAGGCAGAAGGTTTTTTCATCACTGCTTCAATCGTCTTTATTTTTTGAATTCATCATTCACTTGGTTTTTTGTGTTCTTTTTAGTTTTGCCAAAGACTTGTTTTTTAATCGATCTCGTTTTCTTTTATTTTTCTTTTTTCTTCTTCTCATGCATCTTTAATAGGCGTATCTGTCAAGATTTCAGATTTAATTTTTGTGCGAACCCGTTGCACTTTTCTTTCTGCGGCTTTTGGAAACGGCTTAAAATTTTCGAGATCTGTAAAACTACATGTTGCTACCTTGTTAGATGACTGGAGACACTGAGAATTCTGGGTCCAGTTTGTTGCACGTCTTCGTTGGGATTAGTCTCTTGGTCTGGAAAGGGGCTACCGACACGGTTTAAAGCGTTTTTGATGGGTGTAATTTGACCAAGTTCAGGTAGATTTGCTTCAACTCCCAATACTTCACCAGGATTTACGTTTTGCTCAATATCTTGCAAATCTTGTTCAGGATCTGGTCTATCTGTTACATAAACAGCCATAAATTCACTGTCCGGAAAAATATCCCTATTAAATGGATAAATTCCGGAAACCTGGAATCCAGCTGTAAAGTTGTTTGGATAAAAAGAGAAATGAAAATTTGTAATTTCGCTTTAAAAATGATGTAAACCTGTCGGAGCGTGCCCCGACTGGTTTTAAAGCTATTTGTCTATTTTTGAAGTATCCAACAACTGTTGAAGGCATTTCTCTTTCTGATTGCAGTTACTCTAGTGTAAACTGAAGTAATATCTTCTCAATGTGTCAAATGGAATTTCGAAGTCACTGGCAGCAGATCTTAGAGATTGCCCATCCAATTTTAGGGCTCTGAACACCCTTATCATAATATCCGTGGGTGTTTTGCCTCTTTCCGATTTTCTTTTAAACGTACGCATTTAAATGAAGGGGAGGGAATTTTTTTACGTTAGAAATGTCAAAACTAAATGTTAAAACATTATAAATCAAAGTTTAATATTTGGTAAGTATTGACGAAAATGCAAATTTTCTTAATATATATACTCTGTTGTTATCGAAAAAGTAATAAAACTGATATTACAAATATTTCAAACTCATAAATATTTACTTACGGTAAGTAAAACTAAAAAACGCCCACACATCAACGATAACTGTCTTCAACTGGCTCGTATTCAATCACCTTCCGATAGATGCGAGCAACGCTGGTGTTAACCGAACGGATTCCGAAATTTTACGAATGTACCAACCAACCCCTGTGCCCAACCAACCCCGGTCTATCCTATAGGGTGATCTATTTAAAAAAATGGTGACATGCTCTGGAGATTCGATAGGGGAAGTATAATCAAATGTGATTATGTCAAAATGTATCCCTCTGTATACTATTGTTGGCGTGTTTTTTTATTTTTCCTGAAAATATTCGTACCTCAGGGTGGCTCGTTTTAAATGGAATGCACTGTAATAAATTGAAGTTTGATGTGACACACACTGTATGCATTGACTGTACTGTTATATAAAACTGTTTTCTGTTGAAGGTATGCCAAACCTCATTCTGTCATCCAATTTAAAATAGCGGGCCAACCATTACTAGCCCCCGAGAAGCCTTATAAGAGGGTATCGGTCGATGACGAGAGCATTTCCTTGTCTCTCAGGAAAGCTATGTTAGATTCCGAGAGGCCCTCTATTCGAACAGCACAAGAGTCCATCACGACCATAGATTTCGCAAAGGTTGGATCGGAGGAAAAAAAGAACCGTTTGCTAGGGGCTAGGAGTTCCTTAGAACTGATAATTAAAAAAGTAAGTATTGTGAATCACCCTGTATATTTTTTTAATGTTCGTTTGGGGAATTAAATTAACTATCGCCACATATTTTAAAATACGATCAGAATCTGTCTTTGCATACTTTTCGAGTAGTTCAAGTTCCGAATTCCAAAATTCGTTCACCCTCAATCAATGAAAATTGTGTTGTATGAAATTTAATGTATAGAAAAATCAATCGCGAATGGGTCGATTGAAAAAATCCGGGAGAGACTATGATTATTTGAATATTAAAAAATTACTTTTTTTGGACGTAACACATTTGTTTAATGAACAAATTTCAGACAAACCAACTATTGGGTTGAAAGCTACGAGGCTTGCCTTTTATATTTCGGTATTATTGAACAAAAACAAATATCAATCATCGAAAATCACTTTATTGTTTTTCAAAATCATGCGTTTGAACCAATTATCAAAACACTTTTGCCACTCTGATTGAGGTATCTCCAAAACATGCATTTTGAATGCAGCAACCACCTCTCGAGGGGTCGAAAAAGTTGACCTTTCAGTTTGTTTTTCACGTGCGGGAATAAAAAGAAGTTATTCGGTGCCTAGTCAGGACTATACGGCGGATGACTCATCAAATCGATGTTTTCGGTGCTCAAAAATACAGTTGTTTGAGCCGATGTGTGAGAGCTCGCATTGTCTTGGCGAAGAGTGATACTTCTTTGCCGGTTGGTTTTCCTGATTTCTTGGACGACAACTGGAAAACAAATGGTTGTGTTCCACTCAGAATTGACTGTTCTGCGTTGTTTTACTGGTACGGTTGCGACATGTCCACTTTTTCGAAAAAACAGGCGACCATTTGCTTGGAAGTGCTTCGTGCGCGAAACACTTTTGGCTCTTCTTGAAACATCCATATAGTCGACTGCTATTTACTTTCGGGCTCATACGCGTAAATCCACAATTCATCACCTGTCACGATGTCACAGACGTGTTTCAAAGCACCGCAATCGTGTTTTTGAGCATTTCCTTCGACCAATCGACACGAGCCTTTTTTTTGAGCGATTGACAAATTGTGTGGGATCCAACGCGAAAAAATGTTTTTGACAGTCAAATATTTATTCAATATTGAATTCATGCTAGTCCCAATAATGCCTAAGGTTGTCTCAATCTCACGATAGGTCACATGACGATCTTGTATTATTAGTTCGAGCACAGCATCAATGGTTTTCGGAACAAACGACCTTCACGAAATTCGTCTTGGTGTGAACTACGACCACGATTGAATTCACCATACCATCGATAAACACTGATCCTTGATAGAGCTTCATCGCCAAAAATTCAATTAAGTCCATCCATGTACTGTTGCTGAAAATGTTCATAATTCAATTCCATTTTTGGGCTGAGATGAATCTTTCAAGTTACTGTAAACAACCAAAAATGTTCAACTCTACGATAGAGCTGTCAGTTGTCAGATTGCAAAACTAGGGTTGCCAAATCCCGAAACATAAAAGGCAACCTATCGTAAAGGGTCTTCCTACAGGGACTTTGACAATTGATAACAGTCATCTTGTGGCGACTACATCTGTTAAATTAGTTGTCATTTATTCAGTATGTTTTGCCAAATCACCATGGATGTATATAACATTCAACAACACGTGCAAATTCTATTTCTATTATTGTTATTATATATGAACATTAATATGAAAAGTACAATTAGAACAACTGCTGAATTTAATACCTTGCGATGTTGAAGAGCCTTGTAATGCTGGAGCTAGCTGTTGGGATTATTCTTTCATCAATAGCCTTTTTATAAGAAGTAGATTGACCGATGTAACCCTCAATTACTGCTGTAGACTTCTATCCTCCGTGCTTCTAAACATCCGTTATAGTTGCTCCTGATTCTGCTAGCAAAAAAGTAGAAGAACTTCTGAAACAGTGACCTCTATATTCCTTTGGTTCCGGGAGGTTCAGAAACTCGGCAATGGTAGAGGGCATTCGTGTTTATATCAACTGAATTGACACTACATTTATAATTTGAGTATTTCAGAAAAAACCGTTAATGATTGATAACAGAAGGGCGTAATACAAAGTATTTATGAAAACAGTCATTGTTTTTTTCCGACAATGCAAAAAGAACGACCTATTTTCGTTTCCGTATTTGGAATTTGAACAATCAATGATTTACACATTAATTTAATGTCTTCTATTAATAAATGGCCCAGTTTTTTACGCCGGCAGACTCCAAATATTCCGAAAATAGCAAGTTTTATCATCAAATATTTTTCATCTGGCGCCTCATTTATAAACCTATGGACTTCTTCAAACGTAAGAATTTTAGTTTTTTTGGGCCTATAACTTTCATTTTTCCGCTTTAAAAATACTATTACCTTGAAATATTTGCTTGTAGGGATAATCGCGGACGTGTATGTCTCACTATGTTAAAAAACATGAAAGATATTCCTAGTGATGCAATCGTGAGTCTATCCCAGACGTAGTGTCACACAATAAGTGGTGAAGTGACGACGCGCTCGTTTTACAAGGTATGTTTATTTAAAGATTTATTAACAATTTCATATATGTTTTTAACTAACATTGAATAGGTGTATAATATTTTAGGTGTTTATAAATATCACATTATTTTTTCTCATCAATGTATCATTTAACAATGTTTTTAGGGAGTGGGGTAATCCCGGCCATCCGCAATTATCTCTGCATACCGTATAGTTCATATAGTTTATTTTATATCCTTTCTTATTATATATCCTTGCCCTGTATCTATATGAAATTGTAAATGATGTATTTCAAAATATACTTATATTTAACTGACTCTATTTCAGATGTCACGAAATTACCAAAGAAAGACTGAGACCAAATACAAATTAGAAGACACAAAAGGCTATTCAGGATATTAAAAGTAAAACACTTTTATTCAGAAAAGCAGCTGCTATTTATTCTATTCCAAAAAGTAGTATACACGACTATATCAAAGAAGAAGTTATAAAGGAGTTAAAAACTGGCAGAAAGGAATACCTCAAGAGAATATGAAAGAAGATAAATTGATAGTAAAAAAACATTGTTGAAAACAAGCTTTCATTTACATGTTCGAAATAAAAAATAAAAATCAAATGAATTAATCAGGCTATTTTCAATATAATGTATGCTATCGAAGTTGTACCGACTTTCTGTTTTTTTTTTCAAGGGTTCGGTGAGATATATTGGAAAAGGGGATCCAAATGATATCGAGGATCATGTAAGGAAAGGATCCTTGGATACGGATTATGAGACAGAATCGCTGACGTTCGAGGAACCTCAAAAAGAAACGCGCCTCAAGAAGAACTTAAGAGAGAGTTACGATTCTACTTCTTTAACCGTCGACTATTCAGAACGGAATGTAAATACTCCGTTTGAGTATAGAAACATTACAGGTGAGAAACCGAAAATAAGATATATTATATTCCGATAAGGGGTAAATTGGCGATGATTCACAGATTATATTCATTCTGATCAGGGGTGAACGCTTCGAAGATTGTTCGTGGACCTTCTGTTGCTGAATATATTGTGGATTTGCTGAAAATTAGAGTATTCAGTTCAGTTAGAATCGTAACAGCATTACTAACAATAAAAAAAAGCTGGCATTTTAATCGCCAGAAAATAAATAGGAAAGGAATTTCTGGTAAAAACATAACAATCTGCACTGATAGCAGCCCTATTAACCTTGAACAGATAACGTGTTACCTCAGAGCTAGTACTAGAGTGTCACCAAGATTTATCCAAAGCCTCAGTAGATAATAACATTATCTGGGCGCGCTGTTAGCCACGTCACAATTGGTTTATGTTTACCGGCGTTATTTTCTTCAGAGCATGATTTACAACAGTAGGTTAGACTAAAGACGAAAGTGCCTGACAAAGTGCATGAAAATTAGATTTTTACAAAACTCGAATTTGAAAGTTGAAAAATCACATAAAACTATTCGATTCCAAGATTATATCTTCCTGTGCTCATCTCAGATAGAATAAAAAGAAGGGGTTTTTAATGTTCATGAACTGTAGGTAATAAGTATTTTTATAATGAATGTTATTTTTCGTTAGGTTTTGTAGAATAAAAATGAAGACTGATGGTGAAATAAGACAACTTACAAGTTCTTGCATACATGAGCTCATCTTGCATATGCTCAGATGCCTTGCAGTACCCGACAATATAGTGAGGGTGGTGGAAGAGTACACGCATGCTATCAGTATGAAATTCGGGATAGACAAATGTGCAAAGGTCCATCTCAAAAGAGGACGATGCGGGGTCTACGGAGAGGATGAGCAGCTCGTAGATGGAAGCATCCTACACCATCTGGATGATGGAGAGACATATACTTACCTCGGGGTGGAACAACGCCACTCACAAGAGGTAACAGAAGTAAAATACTCTCTCTGCGGCAAGTATCAGCACACACTTCGACAGATCTGGTTATCGGAACTGTCGGGGAAGAACAAAGTTGCTGCAACAAATATGCTTGCCGTTCCAATCTTACTCTACTCGTTTGGAGTAATGAAGTGGACTCGGGAGGAGCTGTATCAACTCGACGTAAAGACCCGAAAAATGGTGCATCTCTATAGTAGTTTGCATCCCAAATCGTCCGTTCCTTGGTTGTACTTCCCCCGACAAGTGGACTTTTGAGTTTGGAGTGTCTGCATGACAGAATGGTACTGGATACAGCCGGTAAAGTCGTCAGGAGTTCGGATCCCCTTCTCTGCATGGTCCGTGACCATGAGAGAGTAGGAATTGGAGCATTTCTCTTCAGGGCAGCTGCCAGGGCAGCTGATGAATTCGGTATAGTTTTTGACACTGAATGAAGTGACCACAACTCTGTCACCGAGTTGAAACCCGTTCAGCAAAAATCTCATATAAAAGCCGCAGAGATCACCTCACTTCTGGGAAAACACAAGGATAAGCCAATGCATGGCGTCTTC
>WOGP01007628.1:0-11645 GCA_015342065.1 Leptinotarsa undecemlineata
CGATGCATCTCACTATGTTGTCGGGTACCGCAAGGCATCTGAGCAAATGCAAGATTAGCTCATGCGAAATTGTATCAAATGCCTTACGGTAATCGATGCAGGCCATAGAGAGGTTACGCTTATATTGTATCGAGTCCTGCGTTACACATCTATCGATGAGCAGGTTCTTTTTACATCCAGCGACTCCTCTCTTCGACCCTCTCTGCTCATATATCCGTTCGAGCACTCGGTCAACTGCGGTGAGTATTCGTGTGTATAAGATGCTTGTAAACAACTTATACCACGAATTAAAGCATTTTATCGGTCTGTAATTCTTAGGAATCGGGTTGCGCAATTCATTGAGCTCAGGCTGTCGAAGCTCTCTGTTGAAAGCTTCGAACTGCACTAGGGCTGGAGCTATGGGCTAAGGTTTTCCGCGATACTTCTCACTCGCCTCACTAGTGACTTCTTAGCAACCACTAGCATTAATATCAACTACGTCGTAGTTTGGCGACTGTTCGCCACGTTGATTATTGTTATTATTATAATGAATTTACATTCGGAGAACTATTGGATTTTGAATCAATATTACCATTATTCTGATTATTCAACACAACTTTTTCATTGGTAATAATGACATAGTTTTATAGTTCAAACTGGTAATAATGTTTCTCTGAGGCCTCAATAATCTCCAATCAATTATTAATTTCATACCAGATTTCATGTTCTGTTCCTAATTTCTTACTGTTGATAGAGGATAATGAGAAATTATTTTCGATTCCTCCGAGAACTTTCTTCCTTGTTATTTACATGCTCTGAACAGAAGAAATGAATATGTGATTAACTATACAGTTAAGCCTTTTGTTTGCGCAAAGACCTCTTGATCGTTAAATCTCATCCGGATGTCACATGTTTACACAGGACTTCAACAAATAGTCCGAACTATATGCGGTTGTGAAGACAATCAGTACATTTGTCCGAATTTGGTTCATGCATTTCCGAGGGAACAAAGGGGTTCATAGTGGATACTTGAGGAGGGCAATCGATATACTTCGTGTTAAAACATTGAGATGCAATCTGTGAAAATTTGTTTCGAAGTGATTGGCGATATTGTTGAGATTTCAAATCGTTAGTTTTTGAAATAATAACTTCCTATGGAGGGTTAGACAGTCTGTCTGGTTTTACTTTCTCCTCACTCTAACTCACACTGGCAGCCGTATTTCAGGCAGACGTTTCTCTACTCTCTTCGTATGACTCAATGTTCAGTGTGCGATCGACATACACTGTTGACAGTGAGCAAATTGAAATTATAACCGCTTTCGAAAGAAAAATTTGATGATACAAGCTGAAGATGATCACGCAACGTTGCTATGGCAGAATATTTATGAATATTATAAAAATCGAATCAGCAACCACGTAATATTTTGCTATTATGAGAAACGTAGCTTAGAAATAATGATAATAATTTTCTGTATGTACATTATCAGTATCTTTTTGGGAAAGACAGTTTGTGGCTTTCTACTACTCCATCTTGATACAAAAAAGGGGGGCGAGGGAATCTTCTAAAGAAAGGAAGGAAGTAATGAATTTGAAAATAAGTAACTCCATACATGGATGTGTAGATCATGCGAAGAAGTAACTTCCAGACACAAACTGAAAGAAAGTCCTCCTGAATCCTTTGCATGATCTACACATCCATGTATAGAATTACTTATTTCCAAATTGATTACTTCCTTCCTTTCTTTGGAAGATTCCCTCGCCCCCTTTTTTGTATCAAGATGGAGTAGTAGAAATCCAAAAACTTTCTTTTCCAAACATTAATCACTCCTAATAATATAACCCCTTCAATTCAAATATTATCAGTATCATTATTCAATTCGACAAAAATTACCATTGAATTACCTTTCCCATCTATACCTTTCCCATCCATCGTTCCGTAGTCACTCCTGATGTATAGTCTGCTTGATGTCTTCGACAGAAGATAGTAGGTCTGCAAGCTTATGCAGATGACCTTGTCATCTTGGCAAGGTCCACGTTGATAAGGGTAGCTTGTAATATTCTTCAAAGCACGTTGGATGTTGTTTACAGCAAAACTGTGATAATCGCCTTCAACACTAGGAGAAAATTGGATGGTCTAACGCCACTTCCATTTGGAACGGGGGTGAAATATTTTGGCATTGGAAGAAGTTTTACACAAAGCCAGACTGTCCCTATGGACATGTCGAAGAATTTATGGGTAAACTTGGGGTTTGGGTCCCAAACGAATCCATTGGATTTATGTAACGATTGTCAGACCAATGATCACTCACTGGGTAATTGCCTGGTGGCCGAAGGCTTTACAGAAAAAAGCCCAGGCGAAGCTCTCTAGCTTACAGAGACAGGCTTGTCTGGCCATCAGTGGTGCCATCAGTATCACACAGTCAGCGGTCATATAGATCCTTCTAGATCTACCTCCTCTCCACATTTTTCTGGAAAGAGAGGCTGGATGAACTGCATATAGACTTGTGCACATAGCCAATTGCACAAATCAATTTAATGCAGAGTGCAACAGACTGTTGGTTGACATTGGAAGTCACAGCATTCTGAAAATGACTTCTGATTTCATGTCTCCAACTGCCAACTACGAACTGCCTCATAACGTACTGTTTCTGGGTAGAGGGGGCTGGATCGTGTGTAGCGTTCTTATGAATTATATAACGAATATTTGGAGTATAAACTGATTAGAAAAAAGTGATTTTCGTATAATTCAATGTTTATATGAAAGTAGTTGTTCTGAAAGGGATTTTTCTTCGGATTTGTATTTGAGAGTAACTTCTATACATGATATCTACATCTTTCAGTTTTTCTGAACTTGAATGCATTCTTCTCACCCTTGAAAGTTTTCTGCAATTGTTTGTATGAAGACGGTGAAGTAAAGGCTGAAAAGGGTTTGATTTTGAATTGTTTATTGTCGTTCTGTGATGATTTCAGCATATTTTTCTATTTTGGAGATGTTCCTGACAAATAATTCATTCTCACTATCAAAATCGCTAATATATAAACTACCCATGTTTCATGTACAGTCAGAAAAGGTAAACACTATAAAACTGTTCTGCCTGAATAATTCCCAAAAGCCAAAAAAGCAAAAGTTTTTTTTTGCTTTTTAACTTTTCACTATTCGAAAACTCAACCAATCAACAAACAATCTGCTGGAGTTTAATGAAGTGCAAACTGAAAAGTTCACTTCTGAAAGTAACTCCGTAATATAAACCCCTGAAGAAGCAGTAAGTTCTCGTGTTATAAATTAGGCCCACAAATTCAATAATCAAGGAAAAAATGAAATCTCATCGAACATGAGGAAGTAGGAAGTCAAAATTTGTTTTACCAAAAACGAAATATACACACTTGAGTTTTCTTAAGTTGGTTGAACTTTCGAAGAAGATTCCTTCACGTTCTCGAAACCTATAAAAATACTTTCAGATGGGTATATTTTTAGGATATGATGATTTTTGTCAGAAACACGTTTTGGCTTTCTACTTCTTCATCTTCAGTTTGTGTATTTGCATTCTTTTTTGCATGATCTACACAATTTCATAAATAGTTTATTTTGGAATTAATGGCTTTCATCCTTCCATTGAAACATTCTCAATTTTTTTTATGAAGATGTAGAAAGTCAAAACCCGTCTTTCCCAAAATATACTCCTTTTAGTTTGATCAAGGTTCATTTGACTGGGATTCAAACAAATAAACCGATGACTGTCATTATGCACTGTCTAGACTAGACTAGATTCAACTCATTCGTGACAAAAAGTCGTAATTTTATGAATGATTTGAGTGCTTCTTCTTGTAATGTTATCCAGATTGGTGCTGAAGTGGCAACAAGGCAAGTGTCCGGATGTCCGCCATTGAGGATGACAGTGTTTCAATTTATGTCTGGGAATCACTTCTTTACATGATCTACACTTCTTTTATTAGTGAAAAACCCTTCAAGGCGTTTTCATCTATATTTTTTTTGAAATATAGTAGCTCAGAGAGAACCGATCATATAAATAAAATTTTTCATTAGTTATCGAATTTGAAGGTGAAATTTATAAACATCAGTGGTATGCTACCTGTTTTGGTGAACTATCCACCGCCTTAGAATTGATAAATGTCATGTTAAATAATCAGCTGAGTTATATAAACTCTTCATATTGTATTTGTGAACGATATACCGACCAGCCCAGTGTTGCCAGGTAATTTACATACTCAGCAGTAAATTTTCTGTCAGAAAAACAGCAGATCGATACAAAATCAGTAGATAATTTATTATATTCCATGAGGACATACAATTTGCATTAATCACAGTGATTTGATATTACAGTGGATTTTCAACTCTCAAAAAATTAAACAATCGTTCGAGACATGACATTTTCTGCAAAAACGAATGACCTGGCAACACTGAACATGGCGCTTCTCTCGTGCGATTTCTTCTTCATACTTGGTAGATTGATTAGCATTATTTCACAGTCTGATGGCATCGTTATAATAGTGTGTAGAATGCTGACTTTTCTTTTATTATGATATAACAATGAATCATGGGCTCAAAATCACAAATGTCATAACGTCAATTGTCTTTGCGCTTTGCGCTCATCATCATAACTTTCATAACCTAACAAATTTATCGTCGCGATTTATGAGTTGAATGGTGTAACTAACACGATTTTGCCACTTTTTCTGTGTATTAAAAAACTATGCTGTATTTTTTATTGTGAACTTTTCAGTTTTCCGATTCTCCGTTGAAATTATAGAATTCGATTGAGAATAAAGAAGAACAATTTTACAAAATTCCTAATTGTAATTTTATCTTGAAATCAAATTTTCACTAATTCATTTTATTTTGTTTCAGGTAAGTGCTTTCTTCTTTCTTTCGGAAACGTGAGCTAACTTTCGAACTACAAATAACTGGTGAGTTTCGGATGAAATTATTGTTTCTAGCCACTTTCAACGGTTCGAAGTGCCATTTCGTATACGACTCGCCTACGAATGTGAAAATTCTTCAGACAGTTGCGGCAAAGTCATTGGAAATTGATGGAGTTCGGTAAAAACATCAGTTGTTTGATATATTGAGTTGAGCATGGAACCCATATCGAGTTTATGAATAAGTACGTTTGTGATATCAAGTTGACAATGACACCTCAATAGAGGAGTGTTCTGAAAACGAAACAAACATTTTCGGGCGAAGTATTGAAAATGAAAAAACAATATCTGCCGTTTTTGTTTCGAGGGTCTTGGTTTTTCAAATTTTTTTCCAGTTTCAGTTCAGTTTTCTTGTCATTGTCATGACATAATTTTCCAGCAGCTTGACTGCATCAACCTTTCTTGATTCTATATAATTTCTGGAAACATATGAATTAGTTTTCTGATGGCATTCCGGAAGAGCTTGCCAAATTTTTGCCAACGCAGTTGTCGGTTTTAAAGATTGATCAAATCATCAACGCCGACATAAAAACATGACAAGCTAACTTGGGTGTCACACCAATAGGTGGTTCCTCTTTTGTCTCGCTTTCGTTTACGCAGTTATTTTCATCAAGTACTCTTTTTGGTTCCTCACATTGTATCTCCAATTGAGGACCACTTGACTGCTGATGGCTAACAGGCTGAAACAAATGTCTACCGGTTGTTCTTGAATCGAAATCAAATTGTGAATGATCAGAATAGTACTCATCTATTTCATTCATTCATCTTTTCATTTTCATGAAATTACTTTCCAGTTGCTTAACTGCATCAACCTTTTTTAATTTTTTATCATTTTATGAAACTTGTTGACTCGGTTTTTGATGGTATTTCAGGATAGTTTGCCAAATTTCTGGTAACACAGTTGCTGGGATCAAGTCACCATTGCCGACATGAAAATTTGGCAAGTTAACTTAGGTATTCCTCTTCTGTGGTGGTGGTTTCTCTTCTGTCTAGCTTTCCTTTATGTAGTGACTTTTATTACTTTCCTTTCTTTTATATTTTGTTTTCAATTGAGGCCCACCTGAACAGTGCTGCTGAATTTTGTCTTCAATCGAGGACCACCTGAAACATACTGCTGATGGCTAACAGGCTGATACGAATGTCTACTAGTGGCATTTGAATGTAAACAATTTTTTTTATCCATTCATGTGTACGACTAATCCTCATGAGGAAACAAAATATAGAAATTCGGTAATACCTCAAAAACTGACTTAAATGTATGTATAAATGTAGATATATATATCAAGATAAATATATAAAATTTAAATAATATTAATTCCTATTGTCACAATTAAGACGGTTGGCTTCTCGCATGACATGGTTAAGAAGTATCCATAGTTAGTTTGGTGATTAGGGACGATCAGGTATTCGAAATGAGAATTCACGTTATAGGTCATTACAATTATTGTCATCTGATATGGCCTCCAACTAAGAGACCAGATTTGAAGGCTACCAGTCTGAGGAATATATTTTGCACCGCTTCAATATTTTTCATATGTACTTTATAATGAGGAGACCAGAAATATCTTATATAGGCTAGATGAACAATTCTGGTGAATCTTTTGTTAGAAGTTTACAATTTCGGAAGACAAAACTAAGAAGTTTAAGGGCTTTATTGATAGTGGTATTGATGTAGGTGGTGAATAAAAGGTCCAAATCAAAGACTATATCCGAATCTCTTGTTTCATGGAGCTGATTCAGAATGACATCGTCATAAACATAGTTAAAAAGGCAAACGTTATATGGAAGCTCCTCCCTTGATTTAACGACATCTCATTGTTGTTTTCAAACCAAACATCTATCTCATGCCATCAGCAAACAGCAAGAATTTACATTAATGAATTGAATTGCCAACATCGTTCATAAATATATTGCACAGAAGGTGTCCCAAATTAGGGCCCCGAGGCACTCCAGAAGGTTGCAAGTGGCGTTCTGATTCAAAGTTTTTTATTTTTACTACCCGTTACCTGTTTTTGAATTAATTGCTTATCCAGCGAGTAACAAAACAATTTCTGAAAAATAGGTACCTTAAAATGAAATAAATATGTGAATTAATGTGCTTATCGGAAATGCAATGTGATTTTTTTGTCAGTTTGTATCTGAAACAAAGTTCAGTACAAAATCTACAGATTTACATACTTGAATATGTTCTTACTCTCTTCGGAAGTTTGCTCGTGTTTTTTGAAGATGAAGAGTTAGAAAACAAATACTGAGCTTCATTAATGTTACTTCGAACCTCATTTTGACATAAAATTGAGTAGCTCCCCCTATTATGCTACAGTTCCATCCGATAACGAAATAAGGTGTCGGACTCGTATCCCCATGGGAGTCCGTTTTATTTTATTGACATCCGATCGGCGTGGTCTTTCATTTTTGCACCGGTCTCGTGAATATTGGAAAGAGTTTCTTTTTTTATAACCTCTCTCGTTCATAATGTAATTACGGGGAACTTTGAAGGGACAGCCGGTCTCTCTGATGTATTCGGCCTAAAAGCGTAACCTGATGGATTAACGGAGAAGAGTAGTGGGTGATCAAATTTTCGGGCATTTTTTGAGGGTACGTGAAAGTAAATGCCTATTTGAAGGGGGTGGAGAGGATAGAAATGTAATTTTATATATAGACAGGGATTTGGGGATTGAAAATACTCGGAAATTTCTACTTTATTTGGCCCAATGTTTCTGTGTTAGCTAATTGCTATGTTAATTGAATGGATTTTAGGTTCTTTCAAATCGAAGCTGCTGTCTAACGAAATTTTGTCATTGTTTCATCAAGCAGGTTGCCAGACGTTTTGATTCAGTAACATCGATTTCCTCAAAATATTTCGAACAGTTTTCTGAATAGATTTTTAAGATATCTTGACACTGATATCTTGAAAATCTGATGGCATAGACGGTGACGAGAGCCCTGTTGGATTTTTTTTGCAATCCTAGCAGGGCATTCGAAATGTTGGAATGAGTGGATCGATTCATTAAGGTTTGGCAAAAGACAATACGTAACCATTACCAATGTAACTGAGATTCACAATAGACAATCAACTCTAAACGGATACTAATCTTACTCGGAATACCACAAGGTTCAGCTTTGGGACCCGTGCTATTTTGAGTATATATGGATAAAGTTGACGAATCTGCGTGACATTTACTGATGCCGTTGGCACTGTCATAACAGGCTCCCACCAAACGAGTATACAACGGAAATGCAAGCAAACAATTATTTCTTTTTTTAACTGGTGATTTTTCAGTAACTCGCTTGTTTTTAATTCAGAAAAAACACTAATTACAACATTTTGTAATTACCAAGAAATTCTTGAGTCACTCTATGTATTGATGTGGATAATCATCCGCTTCCATTGTGAAAAAGTACCAACTTTTTGGGTTTTGAGATTGAAACAAATCTTAATTTCAAAGCGCATTGTGGAGTCGAGGTTGCACTATGGTGTCCGTTTCTGGGGTTGGTCAACTAACGCATCATCAGAGGTACCACTTGTATAATTAGAGTCCTTCACAGGACTCAAGGAATCAGAAATACAGACTGTTTGCACATAATGGAAATTTGTATCTACGTTTTTCGGTCGACTTCCTTTGATAGGCTCTACTTATACAATTAACACTAGGCAGAAAATATATCAAATTCCGCTAGCTTGAGGGCGGATTGCTCAAAAAACCCTTGATGTTGCAGGTCTTTGTTTGTTTAATGTTTCACCAACTGGAATAAAAGAGAGCAAAACGTTGGAGATTTTTCTAACAAACTACAAAGTAAAGTAGTATGTAATTTATATTTATGATTTAGCTTCCACTGACTATTCCGAATACAATTACGTATAACATTTTTAAACAAGAAAATCATGTATCAATCATTATCACATGTTTTAGTGTCATCCCGGGTGTAAATCCGTTCACGACGTTTCAGCTGAACTTGAAACTGAAGTCATTCTTGTCGATTCTTGTCTATTTATTCGTTGCCGTAGGTGGTGTGATGTGTCAAGCTCGACTGGAGACTCACAAACTACAAACACATACGGTGTATTTGCAATAGATGCTACGGTGGCCTTAGTTTTTGGATATGATGATTTTTCATGTAGCTGAGAGGTAGTGTGCATCATCCCTCTAGTTCATCTGACGCTCTTCTGAATTTAGGTTGCCTCCCTCATCATTCTGGTTTTCTGGTACTGTATAATGGCAATCTGTTAACAGCTCTTTGAGTTGATGTTATGACCTGTATCAAGAACTCATCAGGTCACGTTATCGATTTCTCACACACATTTTTCAGCTTCAAAACCAGACAAATACAAGTAGTAGTCAACACCCTCATATCCAGATGCATCCATCTGGAGATGAGCAAAAGCTTATTTCTGAAACTAGTCTTCGTGCGTTTGGAGATACCAGTAACTAGTTCCACGAAACGTTGAGAACTCCAGTTATATCTGACGATGATCAACAATTTCGAAAGCATTTCTGGTTGACTGATTCAATATTGAGAGAGAATTCATTTGATCATATACATCTTCGGAAAGTTTGTATATTGTGACGAGAACCCAAGAAGAGTAAACTGTCTATTCCAGAGGGATTATTGGCCATGAGTCACAGAAGGCAAACACCCTATGAAGAACTCAAATTATGTCCAGAAGAATATGACATATATCCAGAAAGGGCAACATATTGTTGGAATGGGTGTAACGGAAAAGATGAGGGAAAAACCCAATAACTAATATTTTCCAGAGACTTAGGAGAAATGAAAGAATCAGACGGCTCCCAAGTAGTAGATAAGAAATTAGTCATGAAGCAGTACAGTTACTGATAGAAAGAGATGGTAGGGGTCACGTGGTTTTTCTGTAATCCTTACGAATATTTCATGAAGCGCCTTCCTTTAACATGAGCGTAACTTTCGTAGGTGTCATAATTTGAGGTTAGTTTGTTCCTTGTGGTTTTTGGTTTACATTTTGCTATTATTGGATTTTGTGAATATTAGAGAAGAGTAGTCTTCGCAATGCTGAGGCATTGAGGTCAGTATGTTCTTTGTTTTTGGCTTGTATTGTGCTACTATTGGATTATGAAAGTGTTGAAGGATACCTTCCGTAGTGCTGAGACATTGAGATCAGTCTGTTCCTTGTTATTTTTGGCGTGTATCGTGCTGTTATTGGATATTGTACGTGTTTTACCGGATGTAATTATATGTATTATAACCTTTACAAAATTTGATCAATATTAATGATTATAAAATTGATTCCTGGGAAAGAAAGTTTCTTTGACTTTCAAAGAATGGACGGAGGCAATCAATTTTAAAAAATTAACTCTATACAAAGATAGTTTATGCGAAGAAGTAACTTGTGTGTTGTATTTTCTCTTGTTTTAGTTCTATGCAACGTTCTGGATCAATATTTGCATTTTCAATACTATCAACACCATTTCAAATGAGATATGGCCAATAGTAATATTTCATTTCCAATTAACTCATATGAGTTATCAAAATTTAATCATTCAGAGCATCAATACGTACTTCATACTCTATTTGATAATCAGTCATTAATTATGCCAATGAACTATTTCGAAGTGGAAGTGGACACTCCTGAATCCGCCTGATTTCACTTGGACATATCTCTCCAGAAATATTGTCATGAATTTTGTTGCAGCCCTCAATTTTCAAAGAGAGAAAATTAATCAATAGGTCTTGAGGTCCGCAACAATATTGTATTATCTTTCAGGTCAGATGGTAAGAGTACAGCTCTGCCGAACTCTAAAGGCCTGATTCGGTCCCCAGCGGGGCAGGAACAGCATATGCTCTGTTAATGAGGTTGTGGGATAGTAAAGTTTCAAGAATCCCACCTTGATACCCAGGACAACCTTTCCATATAAGGGATTTTGCACATCAGCTACATCTGACGATGCCTTAGAATCAGCCTTGCAGGGCTTTTTCGCCTCTGGTTTTGGATAATTATCACTTGAGCGCAAACGTGCTAACTTGCTCATGGCGGGGTTTGTTCCCCCACCTGAGACAGATTCTGCGTACGCCGCTCAAGAATTTGGTGCATGGCGATTTTATAAGGTACCCCACTCTTGAGGAGACGACTTAGTCATTTCCTGCCTGCACCATCAAACCTTTTTTGTAAGGTTCAGTTGTTGGATCAGGAGTTGGGGACTTGGAAATTTCTCGTTCCTCAACTGAATTCACAGGGAGGTCAGTTGGAGTCGTAAACTCGACATCCATCTCCTCTGTAGACTCTCGTTCCTGAACAACATCTACAGGGAGGTCCTTTGGAGTCGTAAACTCGACATCCATCTCCTCTGTAGACTCGTTCCTGAACAACATCTACAGGGAGGTCGTTTGGCATCGTAAACTCGACATCCATCTCCTCTGTAGACTCGTTCTTGAACAACATTTACAAGGAGGTCCTTTGGAGTCGTAAACTCGACATCTATCTCCTCTATAGACTCGCTCCTGAATTGAATTTACAGGGAGGTCAGTTGGAGTCGTAAACTCGAGATTCATCTCCTCTGTAGACTTGCTCCCGAATTAAATTTACAGGAAGGTCAGTTGAAGTCGTAAACTCGACATCCATCTCCTCTGTAGACTCGTTCCTGAACAACATCTACAGGGAGGTCCTTTGGAGTCGTAAACTCGACATCTATCTCCTCTATAGACTCGCTCCTGAATTGAATTTACAGGGAGGTCAGTTGGAGTCGTAAACTCGA
>WOGP01007629.1:0-11644 GCA_015342065.1 Leptinotarsa undecemlineata
AATATATGTATCTTGCTTTGTCAACAAGTTTTTCTTATGACAATAAAGCATATTTATTATTATTATTATTATAATGAAGTCATTAGGTACCATCCGTTATTACCTAGAGTGATGTATACAGGGTGTCAATTTGGAAACTTCCCACCCTTAATATCTTCCTTTCAGTGAACAATATGAGGAATTGAAAAAAACAGGTCGATTTTCTTGTCAAGGGGAACACTTTTAAAGTCTATTATTAGCCCTCTTGGTTTAACTCCCTAGGAGGGATAGATGCTATCCTTAGAATTTTAAATCGAAAGGCAGATCAACTGGCACAACATTTTGATTGACTTTGACTTCTGCTTCCAATGGCACCCCGACCTATCGTTTCCGAAAAATAGTCGATAAAATCTACTTTGCAACTGTTATTGACAGCAAGGTGTTTGAAAATTATCTTCTGACAGGGCACTATTCGATAGTCTGTGAAACGTACCATTGAATGCTGATAGCAAGGAATTATGTATGATAACTTTAGTATAAGGAAGTTAATAAAAATGATAATACTGAATGCTTTTATTGAAATGTACTCAGAACAAGAGATACTGACCTAACATAACAAATGACAGATTTCAAAATCTGCACATGAATAATCAAGGCAGATATTGTGCTTCCAGATATTGTTGCTGTTTTATAAACTGTCCAGTGAAAAAATCACAACGAAATGTAACTTGAATGTATGCTTTGTTGATGATGCCTGAAGAAAAGAGATTCAAATTGTCCATTCTCTTTCTTCTGTAATGCAGTTAGGGTATATTGTATTCAATAATTCGAGGGGAAGGCGTATGGTGTATCCATCCTATTCACGCCACTGAGACGCGTGAAATATACGAAAAAGATTTTCTTTTAAATTCATTCATATTAACTGAAAAAAAAAAGTGGATACAGGACCTTACACAGGATGCTGGAAATGCCAAATTATTGCAATTATGTGATTGTTTCAGGAAATGGTACACTAATTGCATCCTCTTCAAACATTGTATGTGCCGGACTTGCGGAACAACACGGGCATAGGTTTAGCTTTATGCAGTTTTTGAAGTGAGTATAAAACAAAAACTGAATTAATCACCTCTGGAAAAAAATGAGACACTGATAAGCTTGTCGCCCTCAACGTCACATAAATTTGCTTTTTAACTTAACTTGATTTCAGGGTTGGGTTTCCAGTGATGTTAACCAGTACCATAGTAATAACTATATACTTAATACTGTGTCATGTAGTTTTCAGTTGGCACTAAGATGTATTTTAAACCTATAATGTATCTACTTTCATTTATTATTTGCCAAATAAAATATCCTACAAGACTACATAAATTATTCCTTTGATGTGAACAACTATACTGTTTTTCGAAAAGGAAGGTTTTGGTTTTTCACTTTTCCAGCTCCATACACAAAAATGTGGGTATCTTCCAAATAAAGCAATTAATTTCAAAATGAACTCTTCAAAAGATGTGAATAGCATACAAAGAAGTAACTTTGAAACACAAACTGGAAAAAAGGCCCTTTCGAAACATAAATTGAAAGAGTTATATTTTTAGGAGTAAGTCTAATTTTTGGGAAAGAAAGTTTTTGGCTTTCTACTAGTCCAGATTGATACCGAAGAGCCGTAAGGAAAGTGTCTTACAGTGAAACATCGATGTCCACCAGTGAGGATCACAGTATTCCTTTTAAGTGACATTTTATTTCTCTCATTAATTATTTCGTGTAGAAATCCCGTGATTAACATCTGATTCTATTCAATACTAATGTTTGTGATAAAAACCGAGTGGAGAAAAGTGTTTTCTGTATAATTCAGTATTCATAAAACTATTCGTATCGAAATAATTTTTCTTTTGTGTAATTCAATGGTTATATGAAAGTAGCTGTTTCATGAGGGCTTTCTCTTCCAGTTGCGTCTGAAAGTTACTACTTTGCATGATCTACACATCTATATGTGAAGTTAGTTCTTTCAAAATTGATTACTCTCTTCCTTATCATATTATTATTATTACTAAAAAGTATTTGATAATAATAATAATATAACAACTCTGTCACCGAGTTGGAACCCGTTCAGCAAAAAGCTTGGATAAAAGCCGCAGAGATCACCTTACTTCTGCGGAGACACAAGGATAAGCTAATGCATGGGGTCTTCTTCAATAACATTGGAGACCTTGGCATATCAAAGCGCCTGACGTTCGCTTTTCTCAGGTCGAGTGGGCTGAAGTCGGAAACTGAGGGGTTCATCATGGCTTGCCAGCATGGTGTCTTCAACACCTTAGTCTACCGCAGTCGCGTGGTGGGTATAGAGGTTCCTGACACAAGGTGCAAGGCCTACCGCGAGGCTCCCGAGACCCTAATGCACTTGCTATCAGCATGTCCAGCATATGCGGTCTCGGCCTATATCCATCGACAGAACTGCGGCACTCTTACGGTATTCACGAGACACCGGTGTTGCCCTACGCTCTGGGTGATATTAAATCCGATGTGGGGAACGAGAAGTGCCGAATTTATTGGAACTCTTCATTCCCCACCCATACTCATACAAGCTAATAAGCCTGATGTAGTTATTTACGACTACCAGTGCAAAACGATATTTGTCGTGGAGTTTTCCGCTCCTGGCGGGACGAATATCGTTAAAAAAGAGGAGGAAAAACGGATAACTTCGAACTCCTCAGACTCTATCCAGATCACTCTGTCAACTGACCAGCACACACTACGGGGATAATAATAATAATATCGTCTTTATTATCTTCTAATACATATAACGCAAATTAATCAGGAATAGTTCATTTATTTAATAATTTTATATGAAGATAAAAGGCGAAATTCAATTTACATGATGACAAGTCATCATTCAATTGCATTCAATTCATCATGACTTTCATTCAAATGTTGTTGATACTATAATGTTCTATCTACCGAAATTTCATAAAATACCATGAAATAATTCAATACAGGTTTTCAAATATTCGGAAAGATTATGAACAATGTTTATTATTTTAATATATCCTAGAAGCTATATATCGTCATATATCGTCTTCCTCCATTCAAACCACTTTTTACACTTGAAATCTCAATGAAGACTATCAAAACAGAAAATATCTTTCAAATTCTACATAGATTTGAGTAATATTCAATACTGGAGAAAAATATAAGTACCTTCGCCTAAAAAGATACTCATTGATTCTCTTTAAATAATAACATAATTGTGCAATCATTGAAATAATTTATTACGTAATTTATGCAACCAATGGAAAATAATTACAAGGTAAATTACAAAACTAATGAAAACTTACTACTGTTGCAAAGTAATAACTTAAAAATTTTCCGAGAACTTTTTAATTTGAATTTGAAGTTTGTCAGGAGATTCACAACTCGAAAGAGAGCGATATCAAATTGTTCAAGGCAATTCGAATATCGACTTTGGAATTGACAGCATCACGAATATTCAATTAAAATTGTAGGTAAAATCCAGACTATGAATAATACTTTTTGATTTGTAAAGATAGCTGAATCAAGTAGACATCTTCTTACCATGTATTATAAAAATAACTGAAGAAAATAAGCATTCAGCATGGCTTCTTAATTTTTTGAGAAAAAGGTTTTAGAGGTAGGTAACCAGTAATACATCTAGAACGCCTCAGATATTGATACACCTACAAAATTCTTCAATGGGGAATGTCAACAACGTAAACAGTGAAATCTAGTTATGTTTCCAAATGATTTTTTTCGCCATACATAATTGATGAAAACCTATCTAGATGGTATCAAAATAATAGCATGACTTTTAGTGACGAATACATAGTAACGTGAATTACGACAGTGGTGGAGAGCCGAGAAATACGCAATTCAGGCACAACTGAATAAAATGAAAGATTCAAAAGGTTGTGGAAATGTTTGCCATTATTGTCAAAACGAATTATTCTTTATTTTCATATAACGAATAAGAGGGTGGAATCAACTCACCACGTTACTTAAAAATAATGTTGGTAACACTGCCATATTTGTGTTATTGAAACAATAAAAATAAATACATTGTACAATAATACATAAATTAAAATCACTATATATTCTTTAACAAATTCCTCAGAGGATACGTTTCCAAATAATTTTCAGGCTGTAGAAATAACGCATTTAACTTCATTTCAAGATTAGACGAGAATACAGGTAGCTCGGTGTTCAGCATGATGTTGTCAAGTTTTATGAAAAGAGAAAAAGTGTGATTCGGATTTTATTTTGTTTGAACAATGACGACTTTTGTACACATGAAACAGTATCATAAGGAAAACATCTGATTTTCCGTGTTTTATTTTTTTTTTTCACTGAAGAATATCATCGCAAGCTTACCATGAAAGCAGATCTGAAATTTTTCACATTGATTGAGAGATAGGTATGTAAGAGGAAAGGTGAAATAGTTTTCAGAAAGCTGAGTAAATGAAATTTCTTCAGAAATGATAATATTCATCAACAGGTATGCTGGTTTCTATTTATTTACTGTTGGGTTATAGTTGTGACAATAATAGTGTTTTTGAATATATGGTAAGATCTTTATTTATGGCTGAACTCGTAGAATTTCCCAAGACGTGTGTTTCCGCATCGGGCGAAAATGAACGACAACTCAACTACTAATATCAAACGGAGTAACCTCCCAATAAATTCAATTCAAATACATTTATTGGTTGGTTTTGTTACAGAGATATTATTTTGGGTGGTCCTCTTTGTGGGCCTGTGCTTATACTGCTTCAGGGGCGGGGTATGTAAATCATTTTTTCTGTGGTTGCCTTCACAATATTTTCCTTATTCTGTTAGTATATCTCAATTTTGTAAGTTTCACAATTATAAATGTGATTACAATACTCTTATTCTATTTTAGTGGGTTAGTGTGCTTCTCCTTGATTTTTGGATATAGTGATTGGTAGTAGAGGGTTGGTGTGGTTGTTCTTCTTAGTTGTTTAGAGTAGTCCGGGTACAACTATATGGTGTCGGTTTTCTCGACGGATTTGATCTGATGTATTCTGAGGTTGAATCGCGTTAAGAATTCAGGTGTGCCTGCTACCTGATTAATAGCAAGAATGAACTCCGGATGTTCTGGAAACACGCTGGGATATTCTCTAGGGTTCCTAAGAGTCTGACTGGGAAAAATAGAAGCTTTCTCAGGATCCTTTTGAGAGCACAGCATGTGAAAAAGGTAGGTATGTTACGGAGGATTTTCCCCCGGCTGTTGGTATATGGTGAGTTTGTTTCGAAATTGTTGCGCAGTAGATCACGGTTTCGTAGTCTATGATAAGTATAATAAATGTATAATTCTATACTTCTATAATGTGAATGTGTAAGTTTGTGATGATAGGTAAATGTATGTATGTATGTTTGTGGCTCTATCACGCTTGAACGACAACGGATTCAAATGAATGTTTATATAGATACAGTTTATACATCAGAATAATATAAATGCTACAATTTACAGGGGCTTTGTGTGATTTTGGTAAAATGTAGCGATGAGTATTAGGTAAGTCGAAAAAATGTTTGCTCCCGGGCTTGCGCTGCCTATACTGTTGGAGTTACATGGAAGATAATGTATTGTAATTTTGATCATCTCAAATAGTTTTGAATAAAAGTCTGCGATAGCATTCATCTACCTCTTATATGGTAGATAATATATGCAAAATACTGAACTACAAAAACAATTGAATTGGATACAATGCACATTTCAGAATAGTTGTCAGAATTTTAAAAATATTGATACGGTAATCGTTCAAAATATTCTATATAGATGAACTCTGTGTCTTTTACACTGAGTAAGTTGGACAAATCGTTTAAAATTCATCACGATGAGATTAACTTGACGCAACGCAGTAAACCATTACGCCTCGCGTCTACTGTGAGACAACGGGTAACGATGCGCGGATGTACAAGGGCAATCTAAGCAATGAAGCGCATTCGCCGAGAACGCGGGCAGACGCGTGAGGGCAGACATGGTTAACGGTTATTTAGTTTTGCGAAATTTTTTCATAGGTAACCTATCGACTGACACTTATATTAACGTACAGCCAAAGCTACTGAACCTAGAATCTTGCAATATGCAGGTAGGTACTTTGTATAGCGTACATGAGCATTAAGAAAGATAATTAGGAATGTTTACCCCCAAGGGAGAAAATATGGGTTTGAAAATTGTATTGAATTTTTTCGGTTTTGAAGTTAAAAACCTCAAGGTTTGGGTTGATAAAAAACATTGTAGGTAGGTACTTTGTATAGCGTACACGAGCATCAAGAAAGATAATCAGGAGTGTTTACACCCAAGGGGGAAAATATGGGTTTGAAAATTGTATTGAATTTCGTCAGATTTGAAGTTAAAAACCTCAAGGTTTGGGATGATAAAAAACATCGTAACTATTTGTTTAGAATGGTATATCATGAAAATCAATGTGACAAATAAAATTCTACGCAGGCAAAGCCGCGGAAATATCTAGTAATTTATGTCTGTATGGTTTCACTGACGCATCTTAGGAACATGCCTCTCAGTGCTTTTAGGATTGTGGCCAAGATCACGCGCAAATTGGTCTCCCAGATGAAGCTCTTGGTGAAATTCACCAGCAAATAGGACACCTAGTCTTGAAACGGGAGATTTTCTCCTAACAGATTCACTGCCAGTGTTGGTAGTTAGTCTTGGGCGAGTTGTGGCATTTGAATAGCTGAAGGGTATAGTTTGTGTATTGGTGGGTTCATGATGATTTCACACTTGCTGTACCAGAGTGCGAAGTGGTTTATCATGGTTTGAGTTTGGATTTGTAGGATTCAGGTGTTTGGGGCTGGGAATTATGAAATATATTGTCTGCACATTCTTTGGATTGTAAGTGCATCGTGGTCAAACATGGAAACGAGAGACGGGCCGAAACGGGGCTATGTTTTGATCGATATGGATGTAGAATTTGAGTGTAATGCGCGAGGCGGAAACAGTACCGCCGCTCCATCACAATGAAGATGCCATTACAATACCTCTTTCAACATAATTGTAAAATATTTCATCAAAATAAAATATATGTAGACGATATCTGATGATTAGAATTTGACATATATGAGATATTTCATGACACTATATATTCATCACCAAATTAAATCACAATATGTGGTCTGTTCTGAATATAATTATTGATTTGGTATTACAAGATAACTTTTCAATAATTTTGTCAACTTATGAGATTATTCAGTTATCATATTTCCTATACATTATAATTTCTTTACTTTTCATGAAAACACAACATGTTATTGGCCTTGTACGCCTAGTTTCCCTACTAATATTGTTAAATAATCTGGATAAGTCACCTTCAATGCGAAAAGTGCATCAAAAACAAGTGAACGACAGTAGCAATATCGAAGACTCCAACCAGTAATTATTTATTTGGATGAATAGAAGACAATTGAAACTTTCTACGTTTTTCGCCACTTTTATTTGTACTAACGTTACTACAGTTTCGTCCTATAAGGATATTTGCAAACTTATACATCAAACTAACAATGGTTGATTACATTAGATTTCATATATCACCCCTGTAGGTAATAATAGAGGTACATCGATTGCTAGAAAAAATTTTTCTGCACATAACTTGATTTGCTCCCACGTAGATCCTGTGTATAGGATGGCAGGATCGTCCGCAAAGCTCAATACCTTACTTCTTGAATCACGAGGGAGCAGTTCATTCAAATAAATTGTTAGAAGTACGGGGCATAGCAGTTTCTTGTGGTATCCCAAACCTCACAGTTTTCGGATTACCCATTGTATAAATGATAAATTTGTTTCGAATTATTTTTTATTTTTTAGTTTGTATTGCCATTGGCGCGTGTCTTTCTATTTTTCAAACTATTATTCATTTCAATATGAGACGTGTTTCGCTAACACCATAGCTTCATTGGTAGTAATAAATAGTACACACAGTACAATAAAATTCAGTTCTTCGACAGCAGGTGAATTTTGAGATAACAGAATTCGTAAAATAATTAAGTGAAGTGTACATAATTGATTCTACAATCTACAATTCAGAATTGGCAAAATATTTTAAATATTTTTTCAAATTATTCCAGAATTTTTGCTAATATTACTTTTTTCTGAGCTATCAGTAGTTCATTGTCAAATTTGATACATTTATAATAAATCGAATTCCGCCCAATATTTTTTCTCATTTTCATTAATTTCAGATTGCCTGAATATTTTGTCAAATAGTTGTATTGATCACCATCGATTTTGAAAATCAAATTTTAATGGTCAGCTTATTTTTGGCCATATGAATGAATGTACAAAATTTGAATTTATGTAAGGATGACAAATCTAATATTTATTTGGTGTATACAATTTGACAGTAAGCTTCTTGTAGTTCAACTTGTATAATTACCTTATAATTTTGTTCTGAAGTTTTTCAATTGGTATCAATATAGAATTTGTTTTCATTCCCCATACTGATATAAGATATTCAATTTAGGAATATACTAATGAAAAATAAATAAATTCAAAGTATTTTAGAGGTACACAATTTCTTATTGTTTCAATATGTTTTCTCCGTGATGCATTTTTATCTAGGATAAGTCCAAGAAATTCAGCATTAGGAGAGTTATAATATTCTCATTATTAAATTCAACTAGATCTATTGCATCAATTGATATCGGACCTTTTTGATATGAACATTTATGAAAATTTCTGAGAATGCATTGTCATATTATGGCTGTGAAGCCATGAAGATATTTGGCCAAGGTCATTTGAAATATTAAATTTGATTTCTTGTACACTACTTCCATTGTAAATTAAAATGGCGTTGTCAGCAAACATTTTCAACTTACCAAATAAAATTTCTGTAGCCATAGAAGTGAAATATATAAGAAACAAATCAGGTACAAGTATTGATGCTTGCGGTACGCCAAATATTTTGTTTTGAAAATTGCCCATCGAAAAATTTTGTCTTTTCAAGATATTCAGACAATCTAGAATGTACCGATTTCTTAATAATTTTAGATAAAACTGGTAAAACCGAAATTGGCCTATAATGCGTCATTTGTTTTTCTTACTTGCGTCAAATAATGGTTTTATTTTGGCAATTTTAGCATTATTAGGTGCAAAACCTGATATTTATCAGTGGTGCTGATTCTGATTAAAGTTCGACATATTCTGATTCGACATATGTAAATATGAATTGTTCTGTTATACTTTCAATCCTTCGTCTACACAGAAAAATAGTTTTATTTTATGAATTCTGTGAAAGACCATGAATAAGATATTTTATTTATTTTATTATGTACGCATATTTCCAGTACTGACCTACATTGCTTCATATTATTGAATCTTTGTTAATCTTCCACCCTGATGAAAATCATTATCCTCCATCTGGAGATCTTGCAAATTGACAATAATTATTCAAACTGAAATTTTTATTGATTAAGATATATGTATTATTGCAATATCATAATGAAGGTCTACCGATTTCAACTGAAAAATTAAATGCCCTAGTTAGAACTAGATCAAGACTTTCTTGTGCCTACTTCAATAATAAGAATTGTACAACATATTTATACAAGTCAGTTCACAAGTGAATTCTCATTGAAAAGTATCAGTAGTTTATTTTTCATCATGCTACTCATCAAAGTAAGTACCGCCAATATAGTATGATTTTTTGAAAATATTCACTGGAAGCTGTAATATTTCCAATATTATTCAATACAAAATTCAACTTATTAAGTGAGCTTTTGGAAAAATTTCATGTACATACTTTCAAACTTTCACGTCAACCATTGAGAGAGAAGCAAGTACCATTCGCAAAATTTTACCAATAGCAATTAAAATCTCACAGACTCTCATAAAATCGGTTTTTCATATATATTATTTTTCATTCGTTCCCAATGATTGCCTGTTGTCATTAGTTAAAAAAATATTTGAAAACAATTCCAGGTTTTTTTCATAGAAAATATTTCAGCATGAAAACGATGAATAAATAACCTCCATAGTAATATTATATTGAACAAATCGAACTTTCTTTCAGTTAAAATAGATCTGTTGATATAAATTGTATGAAAACCCCTAAAATTAATATAAATACAAGCTATTTTCTTTATCATATGGTGACATTGCTAAATTCTACACCATAACAGATACGAAGACGATTGAATAGGAAAAAAGGTAACTGGTATCGGGAACAATACAACAATGGAATTGTTATTTCGGAGAATATAAAAAAAGTAAAAGAAAATGTTCTTGTATTCGAAGTGTACAATGACGTTGTGATAATTAATATTCGATAAAACGTTTCGTGTCAACATTGCCACCTTCAACTTTTTTTCAATACGGACCTGGCTTTTTTATTACAGATACTGATAAAGCAATAAATTCACAATACAAAGGTATATCACATTGGATATTAGCGTTTCATTTGAAATCACTACCATCATCAGTGACAATAATATTGAATTACGGTCCTGTCGTTACTTATTTTGTAAATTGATTCGATTTCATCAAAATATAATTCAGACAACCCAATAAATTCGACAGATAGGTACACTAACACAATACAAATTCGTACTTTCTCATTTTGCAAATTTTTGTATTGCCGTAATCCTTCTTTCAAGGCTCATTTATCCCTAAACAATTATAATACGTGATATTTTCATAATTTAGGATTAGCCAGTTATAGAAATTATGCTAATCAAGATTGTTATTTTTCGAAAAATTGCTCATGAAATGGGGATTTCTATGAAATCCACCAGAACTATTTTGAAAAAAAAAACAAATATAAATGCTACAGGATACACAAAATTCATCACCTCAATGAAAAGAATTACAGATGGAGAGTTCGATTCGCGATGTGGTTAAGACGTAGAAATAGGGAAGTTGAAAATATTCGTAAAAAAAGAATATGGACGGACGAATCAAAATTCACCAACAATAATGGTTGGTTTAACAGACATATTCATTATAGGTGGAATAATACAAATACACATTGACATAGGAAAATCAATTTCCAAGAAAGGTTCGAAATAAATGTTAGGTTGGGAATTGTGTGAACAAACATCCTTGGCCCTTCCCTTTTACGATGATCATTTGAATAGTGAAATATATCTTCATTGTCTATTCAAGGAATTAGATGAATTGTTACTGAATATCCGTCATGAAATACAATATTTTCCACAGGATGGCGCTCCTTTCCACAATAGAGCAGTAAGATAACATTTAGAAGCAATATTCCCAAGAAAATGGATTGAAAACAATGGATCAATTAACTAGCCAGCTCGATCCCCAAATCTTACTCCTTCAGATTCTTTTGTCTGGGGATACATAAATGATAAAGTTTTTTCAACACCAAGTACCGATATCGGCCATCTCAAATAAAAAATAAGAGATGCATGTGTTAGTATTACACCCTTGGACGTAGAAAAATATATGGACTCGGCAAACCAATACCTTCAACACAGAATGTTTTGAAGCCGCTCGGTTCGGGGACGAGCGGGTTACGGGGAAGGAGGAATCTTGCGATATACTGTGACATACCCTCCAACGACAGAGGCGCACGCAATAAATTCAATATGGGCAATGTGAACGAAAATATGCAAAATGTTATATACTTATGAAAACTTCAGAGATCTATTCATCAATTATTGT
>WOGP01007630.1:0-11643 GCA_015342065.1 Leptinotarsa undecemlineata
GAAGTTCGCATTGCTGAGCACAAGAAACACACACAGCGAGGAGAAACCAACAAATCCGGAATAGCAGAGCATGTTTGGGCTCATCAACATAATATCAAGTAGGCTCAAGCTGAAATCATCCACAAAAAAGAACACTGGTTTAGGAGAAAATTCAAAGAAGCCGCGTATATGTTGTCCAACAACGCATTTAGTCAAGCTAGCGTAGAGATACGTAACATATGGAAACCTCTAATCAAACGAAAAACCAACTCCCGCCAAACGGTCATCTCCCGCTAAAAACCAATGAAGCAGAGAGAGAGAGAATAGGGGATAGGTGAAAGCACTTGAATGGTCTACAAATAGTCGGATATCGGAGGAATAAGTCCAGTTATCACCCGAAGATGATTGTGGATACTAGGTGACATAACTTGGTTTGAAATCTTTTAATTTTTATTTTTCATTTTTGGTTAATAAAATTTTTAATTTTCAGCTTTTATTATTTCAATTTTTATTTCTTGGTTGTTGTTTGGTTTTATGTTATTTCTTTATAATTTCAGTTTAGTATCTAAGCTATTTTTCGTATTCGTTGAGGGTGAGGATTTTGATGGAATACAAGTTTAACAAAAAGTGCAACATCATGGAAAAAAGAAGGATTTAAAACATCGCACCTCAACAAAAACTAAACATGTGAATAGTTTTGGTGTTGGAAATCTGTAACTAATATCCGATAGCAGTTCAATTATTTTCTTTCTGCACTTTGAAACATTTTTTTCTATTAGAATATGTATCGATTTACCTAATGGCAGTTTCAGGAATAAGTTTTTTAAACTCTGAATTACTATTAATTCAGAAATTTTCTTTCAGAAATTCACCGTATTTTGAGAACTGATCATTTTAAAAAGATATTTTTATATGTCGTTGTTTCCTAGTAGTTTTATAGTTATGACATTTTTTATTTTTTGTTGAAGTGATAACTTCTTATGGGAGGGTGAACCGCTTCATTACTTAACATGTTACGGCGGTAGTTTGTCTGGCTTTACTTTCTCTGGCGCATACGTCAGCGGAAGGCAGGCTCCTTCTTTCTCATCGGTCGGACAGACGCTCAGTGTTTAGTGTGCGATAGACATATACTGTTGACACTATTATAAAAATCGAACTAACAAGCACGTGATATTCTTTTATTATGTGAAACGCGCCTTAAAAATGATGGTTCCAATTTTTTCTATGTATATTACTAGTATCATTATTTAAACCTACAAAAGTTACAATTTGCTTATGATAGCTATAAGTACTTACACAAAATAATCAACATAAGTACATTTTCATATTTATATACGTAAAATTCAAGTCATAACCTAAGTTTTTCTGAAGTTGAACAATTTCAGTATAATTTTTTTTTTATTCTCAAGCCTCAAAGTGCGTTTTTTGCCCAGATTTCAGTTATTTCCTTTTTATGATGATTTCACTAGCCTACCTATACTTATTTGTGGACTGCCTACATGATTTTTTTATGAATCATCAAATCATCTGAAATTATATCAGAATAATCAATTACTTATCGAATTATTAAAATTCCAATTATTTTGAGAAATATTTTGACTTGCTATTTCTCCATATCCATACAGAAAAAGAATATAGAAATCTTCCAAAGAAAGGAATTGAGCATTTAATTTCAAAATAAATTTCATACAAAGATGTGTAGATCATACAAAAAACTAACTTTCAGATACTAACTGAAAGGATGAGCCCTAGCGAAACTGTCACTTTCATATAAATATTGAATAACTCGAAAGAAAAATACTTTCAAAACAAATACTTCTATATGAACACTGAGTTATGCAAAAAACGCTTTCCTTCATTCACTTTGTTTTCCAAACATTCGTTATGGAATTGAATCAGATGTCACTCACAGGATTGCTACATGATAACATGGTGTATGAAAAAGAGGAAATTTCACTTACATTGTCATTCTCAATTTCGGACATCGATGTTTCGAAATAAGATACTTCCCCTTCAGTACCATAACATTATAAGATGGAGCACCCAATTCATTCATAAAATTACGACTTTGTCACGAATGAGTTGAATCTACTCATGCTATTGATAAAAGTAACGCTTATTTGATTGAATACCAAGCATAGTAATTTTGTATAAATTTATATGTATCTTCAGAAGAGACTAATTTTTGGGAAAAAAAAGTTTTTGCTTTCTACTCATCCATCATGGCAAAGTGGAAAGCCAAAATTTGTATATTTTATAACTGTATTTCAGGCAAAAATTCACATTGATATTTGTCGTTATTCAGATAATAAAATTGATTCAATTTGAGAATTGATATTTTATTTTTATACCAAAGCATTCATCTTAGACTATTTCGGAAATAATCCTTACGAATACCACTTGAAATAAAAAAAAATTATCAGATAAATGCCCATTTCTTCAAACTCAAACTCTGTCATTCTTGAGCAATAAGCGATAGATCAAACCACTCGTGGTTTTATAGTGCTGGTTGCTCTCACGATATTGCAGAATAACAAAGTTTTCATTGAAAAATGGAAGTTTATCGATTAAATTTTGAGGTCTTGTAGTATTACTTTCGATAATTTCTCATTCTCAGAAAAATATTACGAGCATCGGAGGTGTGAAATTTTTCACGCACAATCGACTTTGAAAGACTTTTCTCTGACTGTTAACGAAAACTTCTTTATGTTTCTGATTTCCGTGATCGGCATAATATATAACATTTGAGGTATGCTATAACTAGGACGGATCGATTTTTCAAACTCGTCGATATGGTATTGAAACAGAAATGGATACCCAATAAAGTTAGGAAGCGGTTGTAAAAATGAGAATTTATCAGAAGTAATACCACAATACTTCCGATAAATTTTCAATTTACGGTCGCTTCTCAACTTCATTCAGTATTACTTGTGGTATTACTTCCGATAAATTCTCATTTTTACGGCTGCTTCTTAACTTCATTCGGTATCACTTGTGTTATTACTTCCGATAAATTCCCAATTTCACGGCCGCTTCTTAAGTTCATTCGATATTACTTGTGGTATTACTTCCGATAAATTGTCATTTTTACGGCTGCTTCTTAACTTCATTCGGTATCACTTGTGGTATTACTTCCGATAAATTACCATTTTTACGGCCGCTTCTTAACTTCATTCGATATTACTTGTGGTATTACTTCCGATAAGCTCTCATTTCTACGGCTGCTTCTTAACTTCATTAGGTATTACTTGTGGTTATTACTTCTGATAAATTTCCATTTTCACGAACGCTTCTTAACGTTTCCATTTCTGTTTCAATACCTCGATACGTCGATCACGGAAACCAGAAACATAAAGGAGGTTTCGTCAACAGTCCGTGAAAAACGTTCTACAGAGAGAAAATATCTTTCAAAATATTAGAACTCGTTTGTGCGTGAAAAATTTCACACCCCCGGTGTTCTTAATCTGTTTCTGCACACGCAAGTGAAAAAAAATCAGGGCTATTTATGATGGAGTCTCACTTGTTGCTGTTTGGAATGGGCCATGGTTTTTCTGAGGTGTGATTCATTGTCACTTGTGTATTTGCATATTCATTAGGTTGAATAAAAAAATGTCTACCCCTTGTGGAACATGCTGTATTTTATTCGAAGTTAATGAAATGTAAGGAATTGATCAAGCGCGTGACGGCACGCAGCTATTTAAAGTTCCACTTCTACAAGGCAAATATAATTAGAATAATGTCCGCAGAGGACGTTGATACCTAAGTGAAGTGATATATTTCAACGTGGTACTAGAAATTTCCAGACTTGATGTGAATGAGTTTTGTCTCGTAGAAAGATTGTAGATGGAACCTAAAACTCAGCTGAAAATGTTGATGTCACTAAATTAACATTACTATATTTCCTTCGAGTTGTATATTTTTTGGAGTTTTAAAATAAAAAAATCTTTTCAATCGAATGATGTCCATTCATTCATTTCAAGTAATGAGTGATTAAATCAAAAACGCAAGTACTCATTGAATTCATCAAATACTTGACCATGCTATGATGAAAAAAAGTTATTAATTTTATATTATTTTCATTTTATATTCGGCAGATAATTCTTATTTGTGAACATACAGTATGTAAAATCCAAATGGAAAAAAAATATTATTTTGGTTACGGTACATATTTTAACAAAATCCCAAAACACGTCTAATTTAAATTATAATTTGACATACTTCAAGGGGAAAATGCTACCCCTACCTTCCATCTCCGTTGAATGACAGGTACAACCCCAAATTTTTTAAAGGGGAAGTTTAGGCTTGTGATTTATCGTTTGAATGGTCTCTTCATTCTCTATTTAAAAATGTTATCGCTTTCAAGTTTTTCGCAACAATAAAGATAAAATAAATTAAAATCATGTGGTTACCGAAATTCGATAAAATACACTTTCGTGTTGATAATAAGAATGTAAGCATAGACCATAGAAATGTTCTTTTTAGATGGTATCCTATGAAAAACTGTAAATAATTTCTATGACGTTAGTTTAAATCGCCTCGTCAACTTATTTCGTAAGTTACAAAATTATTTGTCATTATTTTAATTTAAATTTAAATTTCGTTAACTTCAAGTCTGACAAATGGCTAGATTAACGGAAATGCATAAAATAACAATTTTACTAATGATTAGTTACGGAGATAAAACCCGAACACAACAGGAACTAGGTTGCCTATTTCATGAGAAATTTCCTAATTTACCGTCCACATCTCAAGAATCTATAAGCAAAATAGAGAAGCAATTTCTCTAGCTTGGTCATGTGGGGCAGATAAAAAAAGCAGCTGCAAATGCAATGAGTGATGAACTCAAATCAGATGTGATGCATGAGTTTGAGGAAAACCCACATAAATCGAGTAGACAGGCATCCACTACATTCAATGTTAGCCATACATCGATAGTAAACATATTAAAAGAAAATAAAAGGCATCCCTATAAAATGATACCTACTCAGGAGCTCATGGAAGACGATTTTGATAAAAGAACTTATTTTTGTGAGCAAATGATGAACATGTTGGATATCATCCAATTAGAAGACGTTATGTTTTTTGATGAGTGTACTTTGTCTCTTAATGATCATGCTAATCAGTAAAATTGTCGCTACTGGTCAACGGAAAATCCTCACTGGATGAGAGAAGAATACACGCAATACCCTCAAAAGGTTAATGTTTGTGCAGGGATTGTAGGAAACCATATCATTGGTCCCTTTTTCATTGAAGGTAACTTGAATGGCGATAATTTCCTGATCCAGGAAACCCTCAAGTTCTAGTGGATACGATATGGTTCAGGAGGATGGAGCACCACCACATTACCAAGTTAATGTCCAGCAATACCTCGATACAACATTTCCCAATCGGTGGATAGGGAGGCGAGTATTGATTGAATGACCAGCGCGATCACCTGATTTTTCACCATTAGATTTCTTTTTATGGGAATATGTAAAGAGCAATGTGTACAAAACTAAACCTTTGATTTTGAATGACTTAAAAAAGAACGAATAACGCTTGCAATTAGGTTGGTCACGCCTGATATGTTAAATAATGTTAGAAGATAGTTTTATTTGAGATTAGGATGTTGCTAAGAATTTCGCGGTGAACATTTTGAACATCTACTTCGTTAACATCCATAGTTATTTTTCGTATTCTACATTTTATTACGTTTTGCATTACGTTTTAGTTTTTGAGGGTAATTTATCGTATTTCGGTAACCCCATGATTTTAATTTATTTTATCTTAATTGTTGCAATAAACTTGACAGCGGTAACATTTTTGAATATAGAATGAAGATACCTTTCAAACGATATATCAGAAACCTATACTTCCCATTTGAAAAATTGGGAAATGTACCTGTCATTCGAAGAGGGTTGAAGGTAGGGGTGGCATTTTTACGTTGAAAAATGTCAAATTATAATTTACATTTGACGTGTTTCAGGATTTTTTTTAAATATGTGCAGTAAGTAACCGAAATAAGGAATTTATTCCATTTGAATTTCCATTAACATAATAAACAAAATTAAAAAATATGATTATGGAATATGACATCGTTCAAATGTTCGCCACGGCTTCTCTGGATATAGATCGCATCCGAAACGTCCAATTTTCGTATACACCTGCGACTTTAGAATACCCCACAAGAAAAAAGTCAACGGGGTCAAATCGTACGAGCTCAGTGGCCAGTTCACATCACCTCCACGTGAGAAGACCATGCCCTCAAATCGCTGGTGCAGAATATTCAATGTGGCATAGCATGTAGCGCCGTCCTATTGAAACCATGTACTTGGTGTTGAAATCATCCAATTCAGGCCAAAAGAAGCTTATATTTATCGACTTGTAGTCCTCGCCGTCGTTGTCAAAAAAATATGATCCAATGACGCCGCGAGAGTCCAATATTAACAACTAACAGTGACTTTTTCGGGATGCTTGGAGGCTCTTGGAACTCATGTGGATTGGTATCGCCGCAAATTGGATAGTTTTGTTTGTTCATGTACCCGTTCATCAAGAAATGGGCCTAAAAGTGAAGGGTCACTTGCCAACTGCTCCAGAGTTCATTCAGCGATTACACGTCGTTGTGTATGGTCGTTTACCTTCAGTTCCAGGGTCAGTTCAGTTCTGTAAGGATGCAGGTCCAAGTTACGATACAAAATTTGCCAAGTTGTGGTCTGCGAAAGGCCGAGTTCTTTTGAGCGACGCGAAATCGACTGACAGATAGCGGCGATGTTTTCGGCAGATATTGCGTTTCGTCAACGTAGGGGTGTTATTTGATCGTTCACTGAACCAGTGGATTCAAATTTATCCACCACATTGTGATTAGTTCTCCCGGTAGGACGATTATGGCGACCGTAAGATGGACGAAGCGCGCAGTACTTTGCCCGAACAGAATATTTATTTTGGTAAAATATTTTATTATTTGCACGTGTTGTTGAATATTTTATCCGTCCATGGTGATTTGTCAAAACAGACTGAATAAATAGCAACTAATTTGGCAAGATGGCCGTTATCAATTGTCAAGTTCGGAAATCCCTGTTAGAAGACCCTAAATAATTCGTGATCACAAAAACATTAAGTCAACAAGTAAAATATAAGTTGTATACAAAAATCTAAATAACGGTAGATACAAATAAGGCAAGAAAAGATGAAGAAAGTTTGGAACTTCTGGCGGTTTATATCACTGAGTAGTTTCCATCATCCCTGATGGTGCTAACTTGGCTAGCAAAACGCGCGTCAAAAGACAGCATTTTTGTTCAAATGAGGAAAAAGTGTTTAAATAGAAGAAAAATAATTTCAAACCAAACTATTTCATCCAACTATTAGTATCCACATTGTCCTTTGGAAATAACTGGCTAATTCCTGATACGTCCAGGTGTTTTCTGATATCCCGATTCCTCCGGCAATTTATAGTAACGACCATTTTGTCAATTTCAATTGCTTTCGAAAAGTGAGAGTTTTTGAATATCCACAGGAAAGCTAGACTTTTCTTAAGATTTCAACAGAGTTGAAAAAATAAAAATATTAGTACTTGATTAGCGAAATAAAATATGAATATAGGCTAATCCCTATCCCAGGCTACAAAAAATAAATTAAAAATAAATACCAGATCGATAAATTTACCGGAAAATTATGTTGCTAATATCATTCCCGATTTTTAAGTTGTCGCATAGAAAACTTGCAATGGAACTTGTATGCTAGGAATAGGTGGATTTGGAGATGGTAAGTGGAGATGGTAAGTCTCATATATTATTTAAGCAAAAAAATGCATGTTTTTATCAATCTATGAATTGATGATCGTATCTGTGTCTAATGATTAGTGAAGTTCCACCGATTTTTTTTGAGATTTGATTTGCCATTTTTCTGACATCAACAGGATCTTCAAAAGGAAGATTAAAGATTAAAAGTTTTATTTAAAAGTTTTTTTGTTAATTATTTTTATTGTATACCTATGATTAGACTTGACAGATTTTCATATGCACCACCCCAGGCTATGATTCCATAGTTCATAATATCAAGAAATAGTACATGATGAAAGAGTAATAAAGTTTTCACTTCAAATTTATGTCTTGGGAGTGAGGTTAGGTTATTTCTTAATTTTTTTGGTAATTCAAGTGAATGTTTTTTCCACTTCAGGCATCAATTAATATAAATTTCTAAATATTTCATTTCTGGGGTTCTATTTAATTTGAGAGTGTAATTACATTGTTGAAAATGTCATGAATTAAGTTTTCGTGATATTAAATGTGACCAAGTCATAACTCAAGTTGTGTTTCAAAATTGACATGCGAACTTCAGCCTTTAATTTATCTCAGTTATCTCCATCCACTATATATACACTGTCATCTGCATATGAATAAAGATAATCATCAAGAAAATAATGAAATTGGCAACACATCCATAGTTATAAGTAGAGCAGACCATTCTCTTGCATATGGGTCATACAGTCGAATTAAAATTGATGTAGAATTCATCTCTACCTAATTCTGGTCATATTTATTGCCACAGCATTTTTCTTTGTAGTCCTTCACTCAGTTGAAATATCCTGGATTTTTTTTGATTTGTTTCTTTTTTAATAAGCATACACGAGACATTTTACACGAAAATTTTTTACATTATTTGCTAACGTACTGATGTTGAATTATCGTATCTTATACAGTATACTGGTTTTGTTACGACTGCTACTATTAGGTGTAAATTTCAGTTTTTATAGTGTAGCACTACTTAAATTCAAGGATAGTTTATTTCTTTTTGAAGTTGGTTTAACCGTTATTCTTGAAGGTCCCGAATAAGCGTCTTACGTAATAGCCTCACTCTCTCGATAAATAGTGAACACTTCGCTGTCAGTAAGTGGTCCACACCAATATACTACAAAACAAATCGATCCAGGTCGTAATATTCAGGTCATAATTTTCAGGAAACCAATAATGGTAGTATATGTCAAGTGAACATCGTATATAAAACACAACCGATACAATTTGGTGCATAATACAAAATTAAATGTGGATTTACTTATGATGACATCACCTAGCACGACAAGGTTCGTTTTGTACTTTGTTAGAGTGGAACAGCTTCTTGTGAGTTTTTTCTAGCCGTTATTCTTCTTTGAAGTTGAGTTGTCAAAATAAGATACATTTTGAAAATGTTTTATCTCGGGCGATTATTTCTGTTAACAACCACCGAATTTTTCTCCCTGCCCATCGACAGACGGAAAGATCAAAAGGTTTCTGTGTTTTTGTTAACAGAGTTCGCTATGTGGAAACGGTCGGCGACAACAAGAAGCAACTGTTCAGTTCACTATTTTGTTTTTGTGTGTTACTTCATGTGAGATTATTACTTTATTTGAAGTGTTAATTGGAAAAGGCATGATCAAAACTGTTCGTGTGGTGAAAACGGCAGAAAACATTTGATGGAAATCGAGTATCGAGTTTGTTTTCAAGATTAAAACAAGTTTTTTGTTTCTGTTTTTGAAAACGGGACTAGTCGTCCGTTTGGTGAAAATCGGACTTACCAGACCCATGAAGTTAAGGTTCGGAACAAGCCAACGCTAATTTTTTAAAGGATCAATTTTTTTTTATATCAACTTCATGATTTTGGCGATATGAGAACTCAAAGTTGGGGGACGGGGTTAGATTACTAAGTTGAAGTCAATATTACATATTGACAACAAATTTTAACTACATTTGAATAAGCTTAGAGTAATCAGTATACTATATTTGGAATCAAAATAGGTTGGTGGTTCAAATACCACTTAGATGCATATAATTATCTAAAAAATTCTTACACAATACTCAATGATGTTTTTTTATTTCATTCTAATTTCTCAAACAGCGCAGTAATAAATCATTTTCGAATAGCTTTTCCATAGACGTACATAATTGAGTTGGTTAACAAGTGAAAAATGTGGTTTTTATTTTGAACATTCAAGGTTGTTGTATAATTTCATATAACAAATAACACCCAAAATTGTTTTTACTTTAAAATTTCGAATAAAATTGTTAACGTGTTCGTTGTTTTCCGAGTTTTTTCGTGGTCTTCTTTGGTTATAATATCCAAACGTTTCAACTGTACTTTTCTTGACAGTTGACATGTTTTTAAATACTTTCTATAAAAAGCGCTTTTTAAAACTACCACATGCTAAATAAACACATCTAGATACCATTGAAATATCAGCTAGTTTCTCTTCAAATATTACATTAAGAATCGTTTCGTTGATAATAACTCATCATTTCTATATTTCCTTTCCAACGTCCTTTCTTTGTTTCGATATGAAACTGCAATTTGTCAATGAACAATTTTAACTATTAGTCTCTCTATTCATTCATTCTTGGCTTGACAAATTTATAAAACAAAAGAATTCAAATGACCGCTACTATGAATCATTCAACTTTCTGCCGTGTCTTTAACCACACAAGTGACATTTATTCGACCCAACTTTAATGTACTTGTCGCGTTTTGTTTCTATAGATTATGCTTGACACACAATTCCATAGAACAAATTGGTTATGAAATATGAAAAATATGTTCTATGGGATACAATGTATAGAAAGTATTGGTCAACTATCAGTTGATCACTCTACTGAAGATGACTACCGCAGTTGCAGTCGAAACGTTTGGACATTACGCAAAACCCGAAAGGCAACCAAAACATTGAGGCCAGTCGTGAAAGCCTACATTCCTATACAGGGTGTTTATTGAACATGCGATAAAAAAATAAGGGATATTCATTGGACTATTCTGAGGATATATTGTCCTTTGATGATTTTTGATAGGGCGCTTCATTTCGAAGATACGAGGCGACAATAATAATTTTGATAATTTTAATATTATTAACGTAGCCGAAATAAAAGTATAGCGTGCTACACTGGACCTACCAAGTAATAAAAAATCTAACAAATCCGTTAGTACCTATGATCAACATTCCGATTACTACAAACGGCTGCAGACATTCAGTTTGCTGGGTGTAACGCAATCAGATATGATCCTGGAATTTTTGATAGAGTTCGGGAGTCGATGACGAGAAGATTGGATTCTTGCATCTGAGCGGGGAGTAGTCATTTTCAACAGTTTTCATAGAATAAGAAACATTACATGTAATTTTTGGTACTAAATTGTTTTTGTCGAAATTATTTTTTGCTCCGTATCTTCGAAACAAAGCGCCCTATCAAAAATCATCAGAGTACAAAATATCCTTAGAATAGTCCAAGAATAGCCGCATTCTTAATAAACACCATGTATAATGTATAGACATCCGATAATAATAATAATAATATTTATTTTCCCACAAGACATATAAAATGTATAGGAATGGTCAGTATATAATGCAAGAGCACTGAAACAGAGTACAGTCATTTAAGAATAAATATATATAAAAGTCAACATGAAAAATACATATACACACATACACCTACACTTATACACTTATGATATAACTAGCCATTGAAATATTCTTCCAACGAGTAGAAACATTTTTCAGTAAGGAATTGTTTGAGGGAGCTACTGAATTTTTTCAAATATTTGGCTTCTTTTATATTTTTGGGTAAATGATTGTGAATAGAGATACCCATAATTGTAGGAGCATTGTCAGATACCTTATATTTTCTGAATGGAATGTGGTATTTTTCTCTTTGGCGTGTATTCACGGAG
>WOGP01007632.1:0-11642 GCA_015342065.1 Leptinotarsa undecemlineata
TGAGATCAGGTGATCTAGCTGGCCACTCCACTGGCCAGTCGAGTGGCCAGCTAGATCACCTGATCTCACACCGATGGATTTTTTTTCTGTGGGGACACCTGAAGTCAGAAGTGTACTCCAACTAAGCCTACAAATCTAGAAGACCTGTAACAGAGAATTGTTCGGGA
Source organism: Leptinotarsa undecemlineata (assembly GCA_015342065.1). Lineage (NCBI taxonomy): Eukaryota > Metazoa > Arthropoda > Insecta > Coleoptera > Chrysomelidae > Leptinotarsa > Leptinotarsa undecemlineata. Next base: position 168 of record WOGP01007632.1, read on the forward strand.
ATGCGATTGCTAACTCCGGACATCTTGAATAATGTACGGAACGCTTTCGAGAGTAGACTGTATTATGGTATGGAAATAAGTGGAGTTCATTTTGAATAATTTATTCGTTTATTTTGTTTCTACTGATATTATTTGTTGTCAATTTCCTCATTAAAATGAACGACATCGAATTTTCTGTTCTTTCTTCAATAAAACGTTCTACATTGTAGCAGAATCATACTGTATGTAGTCATTTCTACCCGCTATCATTGGAATATAAGGTTTCCACTTCTAGAGGTTGATAAATATATGACTAGATGTCTCTACCTGCTCGTTCACAATTTCAATTGTTTTTGCTAAATGTTGGGACATAACAAAATAAAATTATAATCCTGTGGGCGAAACTATCAGAATTTGTTTTACAAGTTACGAATAGTGTGCCTCGTTTTGAGTGAGTTTCAGATACCATAATGAATTTGTGTAGAAGAGAACCTACACTCTCTTCATTGTTTGAATGTATTTTGAATCAGTTTTTCATGGTTTTACCTCGAATAAAATTGTGTTTCTCTCATTCTACCCTTATTTTCGAACTAATCCTATTACAAAATTCAATTACTCAAAAACGAATGAACCAATTTCTAAAAAAATTACAGAGATGATAGAGAGATGAAAGGGACGAAATGTACCGGAAATTGCTTCAACAGCAGCTGGAACTGGTCAACGGAAGAGGTCCGATCCTGCTCCATGACAACTGCCGTCCGCAATTTTCATGAATCACCGCCCGAAAATTGAACAACCTGAGCGTTCTGATTCACCCACCATACTTTCCAGACCTTTCGCCAATTGACTACCATTTTTTCGAACACTTCGATAACTTTCTAACCGGTAGAACCTTCGTCGATCAGGATCAGACAAAAACAGCCTTCGTCGACTTCATCGAAACCCAAACCGGAAAAGTAGTTGTTTTTCAGCAGATATTCACCAGAACCTGCTGGGTAGGTTCTCCGGTAGGAATGAATGTTTTGAAATATTCATTTTCTTATATGAAGAGTGTTTTTATGAACTGAGTTCATAAATTTAGGATCAGTCTGTCAGACAAACTTTGAGAGTTTTTGAAGAATGATCAGTGCAAAGCATAATAAATGATGGGAAGTTCTATGAAATTTTCACGGTGTTTGTGAAATTTTCTATATTTCTGAATGATTATTCCAATGGGTAGAATAGGTAAAATATGTAGGAAATGCTTCATCATGTGGAAATATATTTTTTGATACATTTTCGTACTTTCTCCGCAAGAATAATTTAATTCACATTTCAAGCATGATTACGTGTATACTCATTAATTTTTTTTCTTCTGGATATAAAGTATTTATTAGATAGTATAACGCTTGCCATATTCAATATACCCCCATTTTCCATGTTAATCTGCAAAAGTTCAAAAATCATTTCCAAATAGTACAATTTTGCGGTTTCATATTTTTCACGTCTACTCAATTCATTAAATTTCCCAAAACATGTATAATAATTCAAACAATCTACATATAAAACAAAACCGTGTTAATTGTCTCATTCAAATAATTATAGCTCTATGTTTCATATGAACCGAAAATCATTTTAACTGTCATATATAAAAGATGAATTGCATATTGTAGAATGGAAATAGTCAGTAACGAGTGGAATATATTTTGTTTCCGTATGAAGGATGAATATAAATATTTCAGTCATCACATTTTTAGAAAAAAAGTTGAGACATTGAACAAATTATATTATGATTTTAGAAATTTGGTACAATAAAGGTGAACTGATTACTTGATATTTGGTGACACATATGATTATACAGGTTCAAATTACTCATTTTGTCAGTATTTGTTTAAATGAATAATGTTTTGAATTTATTAGGCAATTTTCTTTCATCTACCATGTTTATCCCATCAGAAGCAATTGATGGAAAAGGTTTGAGGTACTCTTTGTATTACCCATGCTCAAAGTGAAGTACAGTTTCTGTTGGCTTCAATAGTTTCTGCTCACGTACTTGTGAGCCTAACCTAACCTAACCTGACTTAACCTAACCTAACTAACCTTTTTTTTTGCCGCTTCCTGTGCTGTTCCCTGGAACCGTCGTTAGACATTACATCAGGGGCAGCTGGCATTTGGCTAGAAGGGGAAACCTTTATGGAATCGTGTGTTAGGTTCTTCTCTCACACGACGTTCCGGGGACTCCAAAACAAGTTTGTATACCCCGGCAAAACCCTTTCTGTCCTTGTCCGTCTAACTGAAAATCTTTCTCTCTTGTCAATTTATTCTTCCTTCTCCAATTTCTTTGGCTCCTAGTTTCCTTCTTTCGCATATCTCCCTTCCTCTCCCTTGTTCCTCATGACCTCTCTTATGAAGGAGTATATTTTGCCCCATTTATCCCTATTTTCCATAATCTGCTCGATCACGTTGTCTGCGGACAGAACATTTCCAATCTCCATTTCCACGCTTGATCGTTGTCTTGCCCACCTGTCACACTTCAACACAGTGTGCTCTGCTGTATCTTCTTCCCCCAGTACAAACACTCGTCGTCTTGGGTCTTTTTTATTCTGAAAGTATACGCCCTAAATGCACCATGCCCACTCAGGAACTGTGTGAAAAAATAGTCAACCTACCCAGGTGGCAATATCTGGGATCAGCCTCTTGGTCCACTGGGCGACAGTGTTGTTTTCCACCCATCTCTGTTGCCACTTGGCGATTGTTTCTTCTTTGGCCGGTGAATTTTCTTCCCTTAATCGATATAAATGAGTCCTTTCTTCAATCAGCAGGTCAATAGGAACTGTCTCTGTGATCACATACAGGTATTGCAAGGTACCCAAACAAGGTCAGATAGTTTGGGTACCTTGAAATTAACGATCTTCAAACATGCCTCTTTAAATAATCTTGTATGGTAATTTTGAGTATCACTGGAGTTATTTCCCAACACCAAACGGTTATTTCAATACCTCGATACGTGTTTCAATCACCAAGTGGTCATATTCTAAAGGAAAATCAAACTTCCTCTTGAAGTTTGATCCAAGATTATATAGGGAGGCATGTTTGAAGATATCGTTAATTTCAAGGTCACATAATCCAATCAAGAGAAACCAAGCCACCATAATGTCTACCAATTGGGCTCACATTGGCCTAGTAAACTCAAAGAGAGAGAGGAAGAAAAAGACATACACCCGTTTCGTCAACTTCAAGAGGAAGTTTGATCTTCCTCTTGAAGATTACCACTTGGTGATCGAAACATATGTGAGAGGTGTTAAAATAGCGGTTTGGCGTTGAAAAAAAACTCCAGTAATGTTCATTTACAACATCGAAGGTTCCAAACAGTGCATTACTAGTAATTTTGAGTTTTATCTAATATTACTGTATCTTTGAATAAGATAATGTTAGAGCCTTTTTAGTTGAGCGCGTGGTTGACTACGGCTGATTTTTTCGATGCAATGTAGACCGACCTGCAGCTACAAGGAATCTTGTACACCCCGAGTATTGTTGAAGGTTCTCAGAGGACCCAAGCTGACCTCAGACTTTGTCTGATGAATTTTATTGGCCTAAATATTGGTTTCTTCAAGATTATCCCAATCCAATCCGTAACATTCTCAACATTGAAAAGGAAAGCTTTAACATTGACCAGCCAAGCTGCAGTTACTTTGGCGTTTTTTTTTTCCTGGAGCGTAGTATCTCTAGAATTCTCCTTCACTGTACCTATTCCTTTGAAGGCATTTTTCAAGTAATTGAGTTCCTCAGCGAGACTCACAAGTTCACAATACGCAGGTTTCCAAACACCCCTCTCTTTTGTTGTGTCTGGTGGTTGGAGTTTTTGTTCAGGTACCTGGCTGTGTGTGCTGGTTTCCTGTACACCTGTGGCCCAATGTCTCATCTTCATATATTTGGGTGGAGAGAGTTTAGATATTATAGAAAATATTTTAGTGTCTCTCCACCATCTTGCTATAGCCAACGTCTCATCAACATAAAGCAGCCAAAAAAATGGTTTCACGGCCACTTGCTCCAAGGCCCGTTGTTCGAAATTTCTCATGAAAAAATTCACCACTACCGGATTTGATGGACTGCCCATTGCGATACCATCCATTTGTTCGTTAGCCGTATCGTATCCTTGATCGAAGCCATGGTGTATAAGGAGCTCACTAGTATATCCCCAGAAACTAACTCCATATCCCTTTTTGATGAAGTATCGTGAATCCTCAATAATTGACTGCATTTCCCAAACATGGCTGCAGTAGAGTTATCAAGTATTTAGTCAGATCATAAGTTGGTGAACCTATTCAATTCACGATAGGTCTAAATGACACATTGTTTTTTTGGTAAGCCATATAGTTGTGGCGAAAAGGCTTCGGATGTTTGTATGACCTTTTCGTGGTTTGCTGAACGGATAAAAAGATTCGTCCTTCCCAGGGGTCGCATTAGAAACATCTACGTTTCTATGTGAATTTCCTCAGCAATATCTTTAGGTGAAGTACGAATACCTGATTAGACATTGGCAATGATACCCTCATGTGCTATCTTGGCTGGAGGTATAGAGGAGTTTCCACTTTTAGCGAGTATGCCGCACTTGTCTTCTAGCATTGGCCGATCGGAGGTTTGACCACTGTTCATTTGTTGTACTTTGGTACAGGATTTCTCTGGTTCTTACTCAGACTCTCGTTTTTCTTCATGTGTCTTTTGGTAACTGCTAATATTGTGATTTTCATCGTCAGACGATCAATTTTGTTCCAATCAAACCAAACCATCAAATTTCCAAGTTTGATAGTAAGGTTCATCAGTTCTATATTTACAAGAGCTACTTTCTTTCTGTTCTGATGGAGTAGATTCTATCGGCAAGTGGTGTGTTGAAATCCCTTTTTGTCCGAAGCTATTTAAAGATCACACCGTTGTCACGACAGCGTAATAGAAATGTCAGTGAACACAACTTGTTCACTTTCTTCTTGCGGAGTTCTTTCAAACGTCGTAGTAATATTGATATTTCCTTCTAGTAAAGCGGTTGATCAAAATCTGTAAATTTTCACGGCGCCGGAGATAATTGTGTAAAAGCTATTTTTCGGGTGTTTTGCCGTGATCTGCAGGTTTTTATGCCTGACTTATTGACTACCACGTTATCGAAGACAATGTCGCAGTGTCCGATTTGGTGCTCAAGTTGTTGTTCTCGTTGTTCCCAACGTATTAAATAAGATGCTGGTAGTTGTCTCTGGTTTTATATTATTATTTTATATTATATGGATCCCTTACATTGTTTTCCAATTGTAATGTAATAATTGATAACATACACGTGACATATCATTTAATTTTTCGAAATATTTTTCATCATTATTCTTTATCTAAATCTAATATGTCGTTATCGTTTAGCATACCACTTCTTTTCTCGAATAATAAAATCAAAAATGTGTTCCCAGTCTCCATTAATCATATTACATCCCACTCAACTATATTTCCCAATGTTGAAGTAAATTAAAAATCCGCCTCCACATATGGGTTGAATGTTTTCTGATGATTCTTCAGTAAATACTTCTCATGGTAGAAGCACGGAGCCATCCAGACCCCATTACGTAATGTTTACGAATCGAATGTCGATTCTATCAATATTTGAGATTTCGATATACGATGCAAATTTGGGAGAACTGGGTGAGTGATATCTATTTCAATTTTCACAGTGGCCATTAGGAAGAATGAGAAATAGAAATTGGTTTTGCAAATATTTCCTACTTGCAGTAGTATTCAATGAAAAGTTTTGGCGGCGACATAGCTGAAGAGTGGGTCTATTTGACTCTGCACCGCAACTCGCAAGGGTTTATTGTGGCTCACATCTATTCAAACTCGACCAAATAAACCCAGCTTCTTGTGGAAGCCGATTTTTTTTATACCTATCAGACTTGTCCATTCAGTACAAGTCTCCAGAAGACACTGCAGTCTCTTGGGCTTATTGCGTTTATTCTCCCATCTTCTTGTGACACCCATTCCATCAGTCACGTTCCCTGTACCAGTTTGTACAGGTTTCGTGTTGGATTTTCGTCATATTCTTCTGGGTGTAATTTTGTATGTCCATATATTGCCTGCCTCCTGTGATTTAGTGCCTCACATTCGCATGAGATGTGTAGAGCTGTTTCTATCCCTTCGTTGCATAATCTGCAGCCGAGGTCTCCATTGTATAGCCCCATTTAATTCAGGTGTCCTCTAAGCGGACAATGACCAGTTAGTAGCCCTGTTATCATTCTGAGCCGATTCCTACTATAATGAAGTAATTCTTCGGTTCTTTTCTCGGACGGTTCCTTAACGAAGGTTGTACTTTGTATATTCGGTAACGACGTATTATCAATGTCCAAGAAAGCAGCTAAAAGTACTTCCTTGTTTTTGTAAGTATATTCTACTTTTTCTGTTACCCGTTTCTGTTGACATACCTGACCTGTATGCATATTGGTCTCGATGTAATAGTCTGATAGCCAGTGATACGTCCCTGATATGCCTGTCAAGTAGTTTTTCTAGCATTTTCTTTGCAAATGACATGGGACTAATTGGTCTCAAGGCCTTCGCCGAGTCCTGTCCGATTTTCCCAGGTTTCGGAATGAAGGTGGCCCTGATCAATCTCCAGATTGTTGGTTAGTGTCCCAGTGCTAAACTTTCACTCCCTTTTGAAGCATAACTGGGTATATGCCATCAGGTCCCGGCGAATTATAGGGTAAAAATGAGTTTACAGCCCATTTACTTTTCTCCAGATCTATCACCTTCTTTGTCATTTGCCAGTCCTCCCTGGATGCCCTTTTCGGGGTCTCCAGTTTTCAGATTATTTATTGAGACCTGAGGTTCTTCGAGACTATTTTGAAGAGCCTGGCACATGCTTGGGTCTGTTCGACTTCCTCACATTGCCTTCTCCACGTATCTCTCTTGGATCTTACTTTGGTGATGCTACGAATCACTTTTTTTAAAACGCAGAGAATTGTACGAAGCCTACAAAACAAATAATGATTTGAGTGAATTCATTAAAAACAATAAAGATAATACTCCATTGTCACAAGTTGACTTGTTCATCTTGACTAGAATTTAATATCGGACGAACTGAAAGAACTTTTTCCAAAAGAATCAAAGAGCATAGTAGTTTTTTTAATGGAACGACCAATTCAACATTTGCGATTCATCTTTTGACAGAGGGGTACTAGTTCAATCACGATAGTGATGTTTTGCATTTGGAAGAAAATGTTCAAAACTCGAACTTTTTGGAGTGTTCAGAAATCAATAGGTATGAAAATTCAGGATTGATATAAAATAATATAAAATAAAATGAAAAAAGTTAAGAGATTCCAAGCCAAGTTGGCTTGGCTAGTGAAATTAATCATGAAATATTGTCAATCACCTTCAAACAAACATAAAACAAAGTGATTCATGGTTTTTATTTGTGACGTATCCTATCTCATGATGTATGTAAGCTGAAAGGATTAAATATAAAGATTATTAATATTATTACAAAAAAATTGATATAAAATGATCACTTCGAATAACTTGCATGTTCAACCACAGAATTCCAGCAAAGAATAAAGGTTGATGAGATTTATTTTGTTACCACCAATGTCATCGATAACGTATTATTTTATCAAAAAACTCAAAAAAAATCAATCTTTGAATAATGAATAAGTAAAGGATGATGTCAATCATAAATTCATACACATTACTTAATCTGTTTGAACAATGGCGAGTCAGAATTATTTCGTAGTAGGTATTTGTGGACTACGCCTGTCAAGGAAACTTGTCATGAAATTTGAATATAAAAACATAAATTAGTTTGTTTTGTTTTTATTACAGCACGTAATTGCTGTTTCATGGCGCGAATTTGGATTATATGTTTAATTGATGTTTTACGTACGATGTTACATAAGATTACACGTACATTAAACACGTAAAATGAGGTGTCGCATTGGCCTAAACATGAAGATATTTATTAAATAATTAAATTATATATGAAAGATCATATTTCCTTGAAGCAAATAGTTTTGAATAAAACCATACTGAATCATTTGTTATTATTATATTCTATTGTTGTCTATTGTACGGTGTCTTTCATTGATCGCTTCCTATCTTTAAATTTAAATAAAACCAAATGGCTTGAGCATGTGTGGCAAGTAGCGCCGTCTTGTTGAAACCACATGCAGTTAGTGTCCATCCAGATCATCCAATCCAGGCCAAAAGAAATTGGTTATTTATCGATCTATAGTACTCGCCGTTGACAGTGGTCAGAAATATGAACCGCCTTCATCGCAAAATCCACACCAAACAGTGACTTTTGCGGGATGCACCAGACGCTGTTGGATCTCATGTGGATTGGTATTGTCCCATGCAGTTTATATCGTGGATGCCTCTTCTCCTTGACTCCTGGAGGATTGATTCTAGGGACGTATTATCAAATGCGCCTCCAATATCCAAGCAGCTAGAAGGACTTACCCGTTTTCGTAAGCATATTCTGATTTTTCCGTGACCCGACACAAATCCGTTTCCGTCGACATACCTGATCTGTAGATCTGCAGGTCTCAATGATCTAATAGCTAGTCTCTAATATATCTGTAGAGCAATTTTTCTAATGTCTTTGGCTTAAACGCCTCCGCTGATTCCTGTCCGCTTTCCCTAGCTTTTGTCATGACGGTGTCTTCATTCAGTTTCTATATGTTATTGGTGTGTATTCTAGAGCTAAACTTGCAGACATTTTTTCAAGTTCTGGTCCTGTATGTATGTATATAGTAGGGAGGGTGAGTGTATACCCACAGAACTTAGGCCACATGTTACCCATTGTACATCCTCTCGAGGAATTGTTCTTTCCAGGAAGGTGTAGGCCAAGACTCGCCGAAAACACACACTCTCTTTGGCAACCTTCAGGTATCTCATGGCGGCCTCCGCGAAGATTTTGGAAGGTGCAGCAACATTACTGTCGCTGCGCGATTTCTTCAACATTCCTGGGGTTCCACTAGTGAAGGTGTTCACGTGAGGGCGCTTTCCTGCAGGGGCAGTCGGTACCTTGCCTTTATTCAAGAAGAAGATCTTGGCGCCCGCCACAGGAAGTCCCTTGCTGTTGGAGGTGGAGTGGGGGAGGAGGAGGATGCACTTGTATTCGCTGCCACTCCTGCCTCTTTCGCTCTCTTTCTCCTTATGGCCTCGGCGCCGCAAATGCGCCGTCTTTGTATTATATCACGGGGTGATCTGCTATGCCCAGCCTTATTCCAAGCGGTAGATTGGAGTGGACATTTCTGTTCATCCCCAGCCACCGTCATAGATTGAGGTGAGCCCTTCTGTCCAGCCTTGGGATTGGTTTTTGTTGTGACTGTTTTGTTAGTTTCATATATATGTGTTCCCATGAGTAGCAAGGAAAGAGTTAGTTACCTCTGGCAGAGTCCCGCATTACCAGCTATTGGCACGATTCCTTAGCTTGGGTAGGCTGGTCCATTGTGGCATGTTTTGCCAAGGCTTTTGAGGAGTTTTAGTTCCCCTCACCCTACTTATTTCTACCAGTGACCAGGATCTAGCGACCCCGTCCGTAAGGCCACATTGAATTCCTGGACAAGGCCCCCAGTTCTCTGGTCGTTCCCCTATCCGCCACCTGGGGACGCATCTGCGACAAGTTCTGGTTCTTTTCTCAGTATTACTGGGTAAATGCCTTCTGGTACCGGCAATACATTAGGTATAGTATAACAATTTTCAATTGAAGGTAACTCACTTACAAATTGAACTACGAACGGCAACAATGTTAAATGTTAGAACTAAATTCTTGCCGGGGTCATTTTTATTGTCTATGCGTCATCATTGTAAATAATTGAAAAGTAAGATGATTCCATAAAATTTGCCCCCTATAACAAGATAGCTTCTGCATATCGATGGGATGTACGAGCGAATAGGTGAACCAGCTCGTTAAATACTTTGAAACATCGGTAAACTGATCAACACTTCGCAGGTCTATTATATTTGCGTCCTGAAAATGCCATAACTAGTTATTCGGTTTCTTCATTATTAAGCATCCTTATCTGCATAGGCGTAGTGTGTTCTGTGTCTCGCCGCATATCCCAGAGGCTTCGTTAGTGATACCTGTTAAGACCCAGGACTATTATTTCGCTGACACAACTCTGGATTATACCCCATTTCAGTTGCCGCGGCCTTGTTCTAAACCCGGTACCGCAGAGATATACCCTTCTTTGTCTGACTTGTTTTCTCGAACCACCCGACTTGGGAAGTCCTACCAAAAGCCGACCTACCATCGACATAACTCTCGGGATCATAAAATTACATAAGCTCCACCACCATTTTACAAGGTGTGGACACCGCCAATGGGGTATCCAATTGTTTAATATTAAGTGTCACAACCCTTCTAAATACACTTGACACCAGTATTGTGAAAAACTAATTAGGAATCACACGTTAAAAGATAAGAGCTCGTTAATCCTTAGCTCGCACAAGCTTCAACTTCTGAGGGTTGTCGTTCGATCGTAGGGGTGCGATAACTGTTTAACGGAAAAAACATATTTTAAACATATTCACGGAATCCATTAAATTTGAGAACTATTTTTGCACATTATGTGTTCCTTTTATACTTTTTCTGAGTGTCCATTTACAGTTGACGTTAAAGGCGCTTGTTTTGGACAAACATGATTAAATGGTCGATCAGGATCTGGTAATGGTTTCCAAAGAAATTCTTTAAATCTTAAAATGTTTACACAAACGTTCATCTATTCAAGATGATGACTCGATACGAGCCAAGAAATGCCATTTTGATCGTCTTGATTTGTTCGTCAGAGAAATAACTGAATTAGGAGATTGGTTTCGATTTGATTGATTGAAATTGATGCGATTAGTCATGGGAATTAGAAGCAGAGGTGATGATGTCATTTCGAAAATATGTATAGACATATTATATAATATAATGATGAATTATTATAATGACCGTTTCTGATATTTGTTTAAAAACAAAATGAAAAAACAGGGTGAAATGAAAGGGAATCAGAACTTCTCATATTTTATTGATATTAGATTGCGTTTATATCGAATTATATTAACTATTATTATATTTATATTAGATACGAAAAATGATGGAAATCTTAAAAAGTGTGTTGAATTGATCAAACCAAAAAATACCTTTATTTCAACAAAGAATGTTTTTATTGAAGTCAATTCAATAAATGTATGGATGTAGCCGATAATACCTGTATTTGAAACTATAACGTTTCGTCCTACAAGGACATTCTCAAACCAATACAATAATAATAATGATAATAATAATACTTCTTACACCTTCTTACACCCAACAACATTGAAGACCTTGGCTTATCAAAGCTCCTGACCTTCGCTTTTCTCAGGTCGAATGGGCTGAAGTCGGAAACTGAGGGGTTCATCATGGCTTGCCAGGATGGTGTCTTCAACACCTTAGTCTACCGCAGTCGCGTGATGGGTATAGAGGTTCCTGACACAAGGTGCAGGGCCTGCCGCGAGGCGTCC